>VZQC01008224.1:154037-212409 GCA_009823505.1 Rhizomys pruinosus | reverse complement strand
CGTTACTTTAGCATAGACACATGTTTGGATATGTTAATCCATGAATTACAATTTTTCCCCCCTGTAAGTATGACAGGGTCTTACTGTGGCTTTAAAATCTTACCTGTAGAGGATGTAAGCCTGTGGCATTTCAGCCAAATGGGTTATTTTCTCAAGGGAGAGGCCATAGCCAATTAGATTTTGGGATATACAGGCACATGGCTGCCTTCTGCTGCACAGTATTTCCAGGCAGTGAGGTGTATCTTGGTGCTGACGGTGGAGTCTTGCTTGGACTCAGGAGACCCAATTTGCTTTATTGGTTTTAGTGGCCTTTGGTAACACTCTCTGGCATTCCAGAGGCCATCTGTACCACTTGCATGTGTGGGTTCAATACATCCCCTCCCATGTTTAACGTTTCAGGTCTTCGGAAGCAGGGTCTTATTGCCTATCCTCCTGTGGGTATCCCAACTTAGAGGCAAGGAGCCCTTACCTTTTGTGGGGCCTTGGATCCCCTGGCCAACATCCACCGGGTAGAACAATCCATTGCTGGACATAACAAAACAACCCAGATATAAATATTCTCATTGGAGAGGGAGGCATAGTAAAAGAACAGAAAGACAATGCATCAGAAAATGGACTGAATATGTTGAATTGGAAAGGGGGGATGGGTGGAGAGGGACACGGGTGGTATATTCGATTAAGGCATATTTAAATTGGACGTGGAGCTCAGCAAGTACCCAGTTTCGCCTAGGCACTGTCTACAGGACACATGGTGTTTTATGACTTAGTAAAAGTAAAATGTGTATATTAAAACAACATTGGTTTACAGAATCTGATAAAATTGGTATAGATGCATTTGAGTTAATTGGAGATATAATTCGCTGTTGCCACATTTGCTTTACATAAATCTGTAGAGCAATAACTTTTGGGATTGACACACATACACAAATGTTCTCTATAAATTTCTCTGTTGTACAGTATCACCTTGTACCACTCTCTTTAAGATGATTTAATGTAAAAATTAAGTTTGCTTCCCAAGTTTAATCATATATAGTCACCCAAAAACAACATGGGTGAATTTTGATAAATCTATGCCTTGACTCCACCTTATAGTCATGTATAATACAATATCTTCTGGAGACTTCATATGCTAAAAAAAAAAGGGGGGATACAGAAAGACATGAAACCTTTTTCATCAAACCCTTGCAATTTTCAAATCTTAAAACTAACTATTGGGAAAAGATTTGTTTGTTCCAACAGGACAAAACGTCACAACTTAACGGCTGAGAAAGAAAGATACCAGGTTTGCATTGAGTAGGCTGCACCAAAAAGTGGCAACGGAAAGCTGACCCGTCTGAACATTCGGGGGAAGAAAAGCCTCAGATTGCATAAACATCGAACCCCTCTGTGGATCCTACATGTAAAAACTAGTTATATGAGTCCTAATAAATCTTACCTTCTAGGTGCCACCAAAGGTTCTGATATGAGAGACTTCCTTGCCTTCCCACCCATAGAACAAGGAGAATATGACAATGATGAGGTCGCTCCCCAACTGTAAATTGGAGATAACTATTGTATAGGTGATCTCTTTATAAAACGGTTTGGTTAAATGCTTTCTGTTAATTGACTACTAGACATGGGAACTGTGGAAGGGATTATTTTCTGTTCGAGAAACCCCAATATTAATACTAAGTCTAGGGCTATGGCCACTCAGGGCAAAATATTATACAGGAGCTTCTGACATCAGCAATGGATTGTTCACAAGAAATATTTTATTAAACTGGGTTTGGTATTAGCGTCCACAGATGAGGGATACCCATTTGTCGTTTGTTTTTTCTGGACTGTGTTACTTCACTTAACATTGATGTCTTCTAGCTCCCACCATTTACCTTGAAAGTTCATGATGTTGTCTTTCTTTACTGCTGCATAGAATTCCAATGTGCATGTACCACATTTTCCTCTATCCACTCGTCGTTTGAGGCGGCATTTGGGTTTGATTCAGTTTTTTTGCTGATTGTGAACAGAGTGGCAATAAATATAGCTGTGCCTATGGTATCTCTGCAGTAAGGATGAGTCTTGTGGTTATATACCCAGGAGTGTATGACTGGGTCAAATGGCAGGATCATTTTGAGTTTCAAGGGTTTCCACACTGTTTTTCCATTTAGTGGCTGCACAAGTTTACATTCGCACCAGCAATGGATGAGTGTTCCCCTTTCCCCCCGACCCTCTCCAGCACTTGGCATCATTTTGTTTTTCTTGATCCTAGCCAGTCTACTGGAGTAAGGGTGGTAATTCTTAGTGTGGTTTTAAAATTTGCATTTCCTTAATTATGTGCGATGTTGAACACTTTCTTAAGGTGTTTTCTCAGCCATCTTCTAATTCCTCTTCTGTGAAGTTTCTGTTCAGATCTTTGCTTCATCTTCTGAGTGATTCATTTGTTTTCTTTCTTCTTTGTTTTTTGAGTTAAGCTTGTAGACTCTGGAATAATGCTTTGTTGGATGTATCAGAGAATACACATTCTTGTCTCAAGTTGGTTTGCATGATTAGAACCCCATTAAGAAGGGGAGAGGGAGGTATATCACCCTGCTTAATAGAACCAAACATATCATTTAATAGTGGCCTCTGCTTGACTATAAGAAATCATGGGGAACAGACCAAAAGAAAAATCATTGAATACAAGTATGAGATTCTCAAACAATAATTAAAATTTAAATACCATATATTCAAGAGTGAAGAATTTTTTTTTTAAAAATGGTATGTTAAATGAGATTTTAAAGCTATAAATTAAATAAATTTCTCAAAAGCTGGGATAAGGAGATATCTCACTCTCTAAAATCTTTGCTTGGAAGCACTTTTTCCTGACTTTAAACCTGAGAACCAGAATATATATGGAAATCAGGACAGACAGACGCTTTGAGACAGCATATCCTACGAGGTGAGTTCCAATTAAGTTAGAGACTGTCCCCCGAAATAATAGTGCCTGAGGAAAAATACAAACTGGTAAATGCGTGAATACTGTTTTTGATGTTGACTGATAACATATGTACCACAGATTACCCAAATGTGTCTCAATTAAAAATTATTTAACAAATAAAAATAAATAACATAACATATTCTGTATGTTTTTCCTGGAGAAAAAAGAAGTCTAGTTTTAGATTATTAAGTAGAATAGAAGTTTTAGTTGAGAAAAATGCAATTTTAATACTGAAATATTATAACTACTAATGCTTAAAATATTAATCATATTTCCAAAAATAATATTTCATATATATTCATATAATATAAGCCAATACTTAAAGTATTAAAGTGGCACATAAAAGAGCTATATTAAACACAAAAATTTAAATATTTTCCATTAATTATTTATGGGAGGTATATAATTCTATAATCTATATCTATATCTATATCTATATCTACCATATCTATATCTATATCTATATCTATAACAAACTAGCAGAAACTCAGAAAATTATAAGCCATATATAGGTTTAAGTTTTGGAATGTGTCTCAAGATATTTTTCTTTCATAGACTATACTTTCATAGACTATACTTCCTCTGTGTGTGTTTTCACATCATTTGTTTAATATTAGGGCACTTACTCCATTCAAAAGGGCTCATCCTTCATGATTAAATCTAAACCAGATGGCCTACACTTTGGGACACAAATTCTACATGTGAATTTCCCAATGTGTGTGTGTGGTGGTCTCAACATTCAGAACATAAATGCGGGGGAAAAAGAGAATGAAAAACTTTATCTATCTATCTATCTATCTATCTATCTATCATCTAATCTGCCTGATCTACATAGTGAGTTCCAGGTTAACTGGGGATACAGGGAGACTCTTTCTCAAAAATACTAAATAAATAAATAAATAAATAAATAAATATCCATCCTAAAAACAAACTCAAACCTTTTCTTATTAGCTGCTTAACATTACCATCATTAATTATATTTTAGTTCATATATTGGAAAGCAGAATTAAGATGGCCCATTATTTTTTGAAACTGAAATTGGAAGAACAGATATAGGAAAACGTGACTGTCATCATACATATTGATAATTTAGAGGCATGAATATCAACATGGTTCCTTGGGAGTCAGAGATGACAATCTCAATAAAAAACAGATGTTGCATAATTCAAGAAATTTAGTATGATTATAGTGGTACCTGGTCTTTGTCCCTTAGCTGGAAACAGTCATTTTATTTTATTTTATTTTTCAGTTTTAACCTTTTCTTTTGCTTTTTTTTCTTTTTTAAATATTTTTCTTGTTTTTAAATTTTATTTACTTTTTATATTTTTGAATGTACTGTCCGCATGTAGGTTTGTGCACCTGTGTCATGCAACTCCGCGGAGGGTCAGAAGAGGTGTCGGATTTCCCCTGGAACTGGAGTTAAGATGGTTCTCAGCCACCATGTGGGTGCTGGGAATCGATCCCAGGTCCTCTGCAAGAGCAGTCGGCACTCTTAACCGTTAGGCCATCTCTCCAGCCCGGGACAGTTTCATAGCACGTACATTGCCTTCTTTATTAGTGAGCATGAATGTGGGTAAATAGAAGCATTAACATAAAGGACTGTTTTAATAAGATTTATATGTTTGAGTTACTTAATAACTTGTCTGTTCACATTAATCCTCCAGCTCTAACCAGGTAGCAAAATGAAGAGGAAGAGGAAGAAGAAGAAGAAGAAGAAGAAGAAGAGAAGAAGAAGAAGAAGAAGAGGAGGAGGGAGGAGGGAGGGAGGAGGAGGAGAGGAAGAGGAGGAGGAGGAGGAGGAGGAGGAGGAGGAGGAGGAGGAGGAAGTCAAACAGAAACAAATTTCTGTATCGAGAAAGCAGTTTGACAATATGGCCATTTAACAAGATAATAGTAGTAAGCTTGCACACTAGGGCTTAAGTTCACTATAGCTATGGGTCCTTGACCAAGTGTACAGAAACTTGCCTGGCAGTTATTATTCCAACAGGAAATATTCACAGTTGGGTAAGATTGTACATGATTCTTCTCCCCCAGTATTTCAAAGACAATATATGTGTTTATCAGTTCCAGAGTTTAGATCCACCCATTTACCCTTTTGCCATGCCCCCCCACTTCCACATGCGCTCATTGCTACTTCTGCCCTACACTGTCTGCAGGTTTTCTAGTCTTTTTTTTTATTTACTGGAGTGCATTTAATACATTTCTTAATCAAATTCTTAATCATTCCCCATCCATGCCCACCCATCATGCCCTCTTTTCCCCCTGCCAGAGCTCATATATTCTTTCATACATGTTAAGTCCTGTCTGACATCTTTCTCTCTTTTAGTTTTATAACCTTTTCCATGCACAGTTTGACTGTTTTGGTCACCGTTGTTTTGATAGGTTGTTACAACACCTATTCTGGATGATTAATAATTAAGGAAATGCAAAGTCATAATCCACCTAAGGTAATCATTTTCATTCCATATAAGACTAAGCCATGATCAAGGCAACATAAAGACACACAAAGCTGAGAGTTAGGAGGGTAGTTGGAAAAGGTGAACACTCATCCACTGCTGGAGGAATGTAAATTTGTACAACCATCTATATTTTTTATTCAGAGTAACACCAAAATTCCAATCAAAATTGTTCTAAGGATTATGGAAATGAAGTCAGAAACTAGAAAAGAAACTTTCAAAACCAAACATTTTCCTGGGGCTGTTGACATTTGACTTAAATCCTAACACTTGGGAGGCAGAAGGCAGAGGATTGCCGTGACCGCCAGGAACATCACTGCCGACTAAGCGATTCAGGGACAGCTGGAGGTCGAAGCAATAAAGACATGTCCACAACACAATAGACATAACAAAACCCACAAAACAGTCTCGCCCCAGATACTTTAAAATAAATACCAAGTACCCAGTTGGCAGGCAAACTGAGCAACTTTATTTTTATATATTATGCATGTATCTGAAAACAACTGTTGGTACATATAATGTAATCTCTTAATGGGCTCTAGAATTGACCTACCACTTGTGTTCACACCATTAGTAATTACCATAGTTATGGGGTGGAAGATATATTCATTTTAAAAAATGTAAGGGGGGGGGTTTTTTTTTTTTTTTTTGGGTGTGCGGTGGGGAGGGAGAAATTTGATGGATAAAGAAAAGTTCTACAATGGTTTGCGGGGTGGTTTAAACCTATCGTTTTTTGTGTGGTTGGTACCATTTCCCCCGATGGTGTGTATGAGGTGTTGTTTCATGCATATGGTACTGTACCTGGTAGAATGCCTCACATGTGTTTCGGGAAAATTAACCTTATTTATTCGTCATTTTCTGACTGTTGATTTTTCAGATAATCATTGTAATGCTTTATGTGTCGGACGGTCATTTCTTGCATCGGTCACTGTATGTAGCATCCTACCACTGCCAGCAACTTCCAACCTTGTGTTGTATTCCATGGGATTGTGTCACTCCAGCATCCACTAAGGGTTTCATAACGTCCGCTTACTGAGATCTCTCCTCTCACTCCCTTCATGTCCATTGTTCTCAGTCCTAGGATTTTGTTGGTTAGATTTTCTGCTATGGTAGAGCTGCAATAAAATAGACGTGCATGTATCTTTGCTGTAAGGATGCGTTCTTTTGTGGTTGTATACACAGGAGTAGTATGGACTGGGTCAGATGGTAGTTCTTTGTTTGAGTCTATCTGTACAGAAAAAAAGGACAACACGCTACAAGTGGGACCTTCATCCAAAATCAAAAGCTTTTGTACAGCTAAAGAAACAATCGGAAGTGAAAAAAAAGTTGTATAAATTTTATATATATTGAAATATTATGGTAGGTTAATACTTATTTCCATATTGAAACCAGTATGTTCCTCTAAGCACAGAAAATTGTATGAGCAGTAAAAACACTGCCTTTCTTAAACAATAGCAGCCTTGATTCTTCCTTGAGATGTTTCAGTCATTGCCCATCGGTGTTGTATGGTGAGGCAGGTGTATGGTGAGAACAGAAAGAATAAAATGAATAAATACACATATCTAATTATATTATTGTATATTTAGGTTTTAGTGAGGGGGACACTGATGTCCCTACTCTCTCTGCCATTCTTTCTGCACTTTTCTCTCCTACAGGCCTCAAACTGTCTACAAACCCAGCAGTGGATAATCTTTTTTTTTAATTTGTTAAAAAAAAGTTTAGTTTTTTTGTGTGTAGTGTATTACTGCTATGTAGGTCTGTTGCACCCGTGTTCCGTGCAAATGACCATCGAAGTGTCAGAGAGGGTACTTGGATGTTCTCCTGGGAACTAGGAGTGAAAGACGGTTCTTAGCCCGCCACGTGGGTGCTGGGATCGAACCAGGGTGCTTCTGCAAGAGCCAAAAGTCAGCGACTCTTTTTTTTTATTAATCTTTATTTATTTCTGTAGTGTTGATGAATGTGCTGTCTGCATGCAAGCTGTGCACCGTGTCATGCAACGCGCTGCGGAGGTAAAGAAGAGGCTCGGATTCCCCCTGGAACTGGCTAGCTCTCCGTATTGGATTAACGGTTTCTAGCCAGCCATGTTGGTGATGCGGGATCGACCCAGGTCCTCTGTAAAGCGGTCGGCGCTCTTAACCCGTCTAGCCATCTCTCCAGCCCCAGCAGTCGCACTCTTAAAACCACTAGGCCTCTCTCCAGCCACAGCAGTGATAATATATAGTGGCTAATGGTGCACAGTCTGAGCTCAGAACAGATGGCTCTTCTGACTTGTGAAAACAGAGTCTATACAAAATTCTCTTCTCTTAGACATCATTTATATTGGCCCCTTCATGATTTCTCCTGACAGTTTTGAATTATATATATTTAAATAACCTCAAGAACCTCACAATAATGTCTTTATTCCTTATAGTTAACACGTTTTTGAGAATTTCGATCTACGCGCTACTGAATATTGTATTTACATCATTCCACCCGTCCTTCCAATATGAATTGGTCCCATAGCCTCCCACACTGTCTCACTAAGGACATGCTTATTTGATATTTACTATTACATTATAAAATAGATGTGCATATATTTACTAGCATGTATATTTAATATATAATAACAATAAAATCATAATGACAAATGTTCTAGTTAAATCAATATAATGTATGTTATATACCATTTTTATTTTATACTATCACTCATCTATAGTATATAATATTAATGGTGAAACTACAACAATATAGACTGGACACTCATTTGATCAACTTGATTGAACATACAAGCCCCCCCTGCTGGATGGTGGGACACATGAGCTGTGTGGGTTTGGGCACAACTGCTTGCAAATTGGTTTTACATGAAGGATGCTTGTACTCACAAATTATCACTTATTGTTAAAAAAATGAAAACAAAACAAAACAAAAAAGCAGAGAAACATGCAGAAAACTTATGGCAGAATGCATGACCTGGGATGGGTAGGGGTGAGGTGGGGGGAAGGGAAGGGGATATATGCCTGAACTGAATTGGAAAATGATGTATGAAATACACAAAGCATCAATAAAAAAAAAGCATGTGTATTCCTAATCCTCTCACCCTCTCACCCTGTCTGTAAGAGTATAGGAACATGAGATTTCATATCTTGTCTTGAATTTTTTAATTAATTTTATTAATTTATTTTTTATGTGTATGAATGTACTGTCTGCATGCAGGTTTGTGCACTCATGTCCTGCAATGCCGCAGTCAGAAGACTGTGTGTCAGATTCCCCTGGAACTGGAGTTAAAGATGGTTCTCAGCTGCCATGTGGGTGCTGGGGATCGAACCCGGGTCTTCTGCAAGAGCAGACGGTGCTCTGAACAGCTAGATCATCTCTCCAGCCCATCAAATTGGTTTTTATAACTCCTCAATTTTGGGATTAATACAATAGAAATAATGGTGGTTTGTTTTATTTTTCCATATCATGGTAGTTGTTGTTGTTATTGGTGTTTGTGGTTTTGTTTTGTTTTTTTTTGGTTCTGATGAAATTTTATTTCAATTAATATTTTAGTTTTATTTTTGTGTATTTCATACATCTTATTCATATTCAGACCCCTTCACTTTCCATACTCACTATACCTCACCCACAAAATTTCATTCTTGTGTCCTAAATGTTAAGTCCTATCAAGTGAACTTAGTGTTCCCAGATGTTCCTTTTTCTGATTTTTTTAGTGTAGGCACTTAAAGCTAAAAACTTCTATCTAAAAACTGCTTTTAAATGTCCCAAATTTTGTTGTTTTCTATAATTATTGCAATTTAGTTCCAGTAATAATTTTATTTCTTGTGTAATTTATTCTTTGATCAATTCATCATTCAAGGGCTTGTTGTTTAATCTCCATGAGTTCATAAACTTACTAGAGCTTCTTTTGCTTTTGATTTTAAGCTTTATTGAATTCTTGTCTGATAGAATGCGTGGAATTATTCCAATATTTTGTATTTTTTAACTTTTTTTGTCCCCCGTGTGTCCAATTATAGAGAAACTTTAATGGGCTGCTGAAAGTGTATTTTTTGCTACTGGGTAGAAAATTAAGTAGATGTCTGTTAGGTCCATTTGAACTGTGGAATTATTTAATGCATTTGTCCCTCTGTTTATTCTTTGTTCAGTTTATCTGGCTATGGTTATACTGATGTATTGAAGTCCCCTTTTATTACTGAGTTGGGGTTAATTATGTGACTTAGCATCTTGCAATACTGTTTTTATGAATCTGAATTTACCAGAGTTTGGTGCACATATGTTCGTGACCATAATAATATTCTTGGTTAATTGCTCCTCTGATAAGAAGGAATTAACCATACTTTTCTTTTCATATTACCTTAAATTTGATTTATATTTTGTCAGATATTAGAATTGCTACATTTTTATAGTGACGTTTGCAAAAATGTTTTCCCATCCCTCCACCCTAAGGAAGTGTCTATCCTTGAAGGTGATATTAGTTTCTTGCAGTGAACAAAAGATTTTGTTTCTTTTTTATATATAAAATATTTTATTGCTGTTTTGTGTATTTCATACATCATTTCTCAGTCCAATTTAGACATAATTCATTTTCCCTGTCCCACACCTCACCCCAGTTGATGTATTATGCCATACATATATTGCTTCTTTTCCTCAGTCCTTTTAATGTTTTTCTCTGCAGAGATTTACTGTTTTGGCAGAAGTTAATTGTTTCAGTCAGTTCTTTTACCCAGTCCTGTTGTTCTTGTTATTCCCTCCTATTTGTATTTCTCTAAAACATGCATATATATATATATATATATATATATATATATATATATATATCATATACATACCAAAATTAGACCTCTGAAAATAAACTGTATGTTAATTCCAAAATATGTTTAGGAGTTCATATTTTTCCCTTTAATTCTATATTACTCTAAAATATGAATACCTACCCTCCACCCACATACCACAATTACAAAGTCTGAAAATAAGCGATAAATTAATTCTGGAGCCTGTTAAGGGGTTCACATCGTAACAGCAGAGTTGCATTCAGATAAAAAGAAATAAATCATTAACTTTGCTCAGCTTGTCTTTCGACTAGGGATTTTGAGCTAGAATTCACAAATGAGGGATATCATTCACCATTTGCTTTACTGGGACTGTGTTACTTCACTTAGCATAATGGCTTCTAGTTCCATCCATTTACCTGCAAATTTCATGATGTCATCTTTATTTACTGCTGCATAGAATTCTATTGTGTAGATATACCACATTTTCTCTATCCACTCATTGGTTGAGGGACACTTGGGTTGCTTCCAACTCTTTGTTATTGTGAAGAGAGCTGAAATACACATAGATGCACATGTATCCTTGCAAAAGGATGAGTCTTTTGAGTACATACCCAGGAGTGGTATGACTGTGTCAGGTGGTAGGCTCATTTTCACTTTCATAAGAGTTCTCCACAATGCTTTACTTAGGGGTTGCAGGAGTTTGCATTCCCACCAGCTGTGGATGAGTGCTCCTCTTTCCCCACAACCTCTCCACCATTTTTATCCTTTGTTTTCTGTATCATAGCTAGACTTACTGGAGTAAGATGAAATCTTAAGGTGCTTTTAATTTCCATTTCCTTAATTATTAGCTATGTTGACGATTTTTAAAGATGTTTCTCAGCTATCTTTGCTTCATTTGTGAATTCTCTGTTCAGCTCTTTACTCCATCTTTTGAGAGGATCATTTGTTTTGTTCCTCCTTTGTTTTTTTCGTAGTTTATAAACTCTGGATGTTAATGCTCTATCAGACATACCACTGGTGAGGTTTTCCTCCCACCCTGTGCATTTTCTCTTCATTTCTTTGTTTCACTGTACAGAAGCTCTTGAGTTTAATAAGGTCCCATTTGCCAATTGTTGACCTTATTTTTTCTGCAGTTGTTATATGATTTAGAAAGTCTTTCCTATGCCTATGTCTTGTAGGTTACTCCCAACGTTTTTTTCTATCACTTTCAGAGCTTTGGGTTTTACATTGAGGTCATTGGTCCATTTGGAGTTGACTTTGGTGCATGGTGAGTAGTAAGGGTTTAGTTTTATTCTTCTTCAAGTAGTGATCCAGTTATGCCAACATTTGCTGAAGATGCTGTCTTTCCTCCATTGAGTCTTCTTGGCCCCTTTGTCAAATATGAGGAGGCTGAAATTGGATGTTCTTGGGTTTGGTTCTTCAGTTTTGTTCCACTTACCCAGGGACTTGTTTTTTCTGCCACTACCAGGGTTTTGTTAAATGACTATAGCCCTGGAGGCTGGAGAGATAGCCTAGTGGTTAATAGTGCCAAATGCTCTTGCAGAGGACCTGGGTTAGATGCCCAGCACCCACAGGCGGCTGAGAACCCTCTGTAAGTCCAATCCCAGGAGATTGCATGGCATTGCACGACATGGGTGCACAAACCTACATGCAGACAGTACATTCATACACATAAAAAATAAATAAATTAAAAAATGACTATATTACAGGGATATCCCTCCAGTCCAGTTCCCTCCAGGACTTTAAATATGAAGGCATGCTCAATTTTGTCGAAGTCCTTTTCTGCATGGATTGAGATGACCGGTTGGTTTTGTCTTTCAGTCTGTTTATGTGCTTTATGATGTTTATTGATATATGTATGTTGAACCATCTTACATCTCTGGTATGAATCCACCTTGGTCATGGTGGATCATGTTTTTACGTGGGTCTGTATGTGGTTTGCAAATATTTTGTTGAGAATTTTTGTATCTATGTTCATTAATGAAATGAGTTTATAGATTTTCTTATTTTGGTTGTATCTTTGCCTGATTTTGATATTAGAGTGATGTTTCCTTCATAAAAGGGATTGGGAGACTTCCCTCTGTTTCTCTCCTCTTGAATAATTTGAGTAGTAGTTGCTGTAGGTCTTCTTTAAATGCCTTATAGAATTCTGCTGTGAATCCACCTGGACCTGGACGTTTTTTAGTTGGGAGGTATTTGATTACAGTTTCAATTTCCTCCTTTATTATAGGTCTATTTAAGCTGTTGATCTCTTCCTGGTTAAATCCTGGTGGATTCCATAATGTGAGGGATTCATCCATTTCTCTTAGGTTTTCAAATTTACTAGAGTATAGGTTGTTGATGTATTCCCATAAGACTGTCTGAATCTTTTCACTATCTGTTGTGGTGTTCCCTATTTCATCTCTAATTTGGTTAATTTGGAGTTGCTCTTTGTTTCTTTTAGTCAATTGGGGTTGGATAAACATCTTTCATGTTTATCCTTTCAAAGAACCAGATCTTGGATTTGTTGATTTTTTTTTGTGTGTGTTGTTTTCTTTGTTTCTCTTTCCCCTCTGATTTTTGTTATTTCTTCCTTACTGCAGTGTTTAGGGTTCATTTGTTGCTGCCTGTCAAGTGTTTTGAGTTAATGTGTTAAATCATTTATTTACGCTCTTTCTGTTTTCTTAATATAGGCAGTTAGGACTATAAATTTCCCTCTCAGGACTGCTTTTAAGGTGTTGTATCATCCCTTTCATTTAGTTCCAGGAATGCTTTTATTTCTTTCTTTATTTCTCCCTTGATCCATTAGTTATTCATCATGTGTTATTGTTTAATTATTCATCATGTGTTCTTGTTTAATTATTCATCATGTGTTCTTGTTTAATTATTCATCATGTGTTCTTGTTTAATTATTCATCATGTGTTCTTGTTTAATATCAACACCAGAAAGAACTACTAGGGCTCTTTCTGATCTTGGTCTTAAATTTTATTGCACTATGGTCTCGCAAGATGCATTATATTATTTCATTTTTTTATTTGCTGAGATTTNAGTTAGGACTATAAATTTCCCTCTCAGGACTGCTTTTAAGGTGTTGTATCATCCCTTTCATTTAGTTCCAGGAATGCTTTTATTTCTTTCTTTATTTCTCCCTTGATCCATTAGTTATTCATCATGTGTTATTGTTTAATTATTCATCATGTGTTCTTGTTTAATTATTCATCATGTGTTCTTGTTTAATTATTCATCATGTGTTCTTGTTTAATTATTCATCATGTGTTCTTGTTTAATATCAACACCAGAAAGAACTACTAGGGCTCTTTCTGATCTTGGTCTTAAATTTTATTGCACTATGGTCTCGCAAGATGCATTATATTATTTCATTTTTTTATTTGCTGAGATTTATTTTGTGTCCCAGTATATGGTGAATTTTGGAGAATGTTCCATGTGGTACTGAGTAGAAAGTATATTCAGTAGTTGTCTGTTAGGTCATTTGGTGTATAATATTGTTCAGTTCAGATGTTTCTCTGTTTATTCTTTGTCCAGTTGACCTGTCCAATGGGCTCAGTGAAGTATTTAAGTCTTCCAGTATTAATATGCTGGGATTGATCTGTGTCTTGAAGTCCTTCAGGATTATGTTTATGAAGCTTGCTGTACCAGTGTTTGGTACATATATACTTATGATTGTGAGATCTTTGTGTTTGATTGTTCCTTTGATAGGGTGTAGTAATCCTCTTCATCTCCTCTGATTAGGTTTACTTTGAAATCTATTTTCTCTGATATTGAAATAGCAACTCCTGCTTGCTTTTTGGTACCATGTGCTTGAAATATTTTTTCCCATCATTTCACCTTAAGATGATGCCTGTCCTTGAAGGTGAGGTGTGCTTCTTGTAGACAGCAGAAAGATGGATTCCATTTCTTAATCCATTCTTTCCGCTGCCTGTGTTTCTTGATTGTGCAATTCAGACCCTATATTTAGGGTTAATATTGAGAGATGTATATTTCTTCCCTTCAGTATATTTTATTTCACATTTTTGCTCTATATTTGTATTTCTGTTTTACACATCCATTAATTACTCCTTCTTGCCACTTGGGGATAGCTGCTCCTTTCCTCTGTCCTCTGAACTGCTTTGATTCTTTTCTGGAGGGTTGGTTTTTACACATATATTCTTTCATCTTGTTTATGTCATGGAATATTTTCCTTTCTCCTTCGATTATAATTGACACTTGTGCTCAGTAGAGTAACTTGGGTTGGTGTATTAGTCAGGGTTCATTAAAGAAACAGAATCAATAGAATGAATATCTATCTATCTATCATCTATCATCTTTCATCTATCATCTATATCTGTATATCTGTCTATAGAGAGGGAGATTAGATAGATAGATAGATAGATAGATATAGATAGATAGATAGATAGATAGATAGATAGATAGATAGATGATAGATAGAGATTTATTGATTTTCTCATGTGATAGAGTCTGTGTAGTCCAACAATAGCTGGGCCACATGGGAGAGGCTAAGAATCCAAGCAGTTGCTCAGTCCCTGAGGATGGATGTCTCAGTACTGCCAATCTGGTGCTGAAGACCTGATAGATTCCAGGAGATTTTCCCATCTCAGTCTATGCTGGGATCCAAAGATTTGATCACAGCAGCAAGACAAACTCAGCAGTGAGAGAGAAGGCAAGCAACACAAAAGACCCTGGCTCCCTTCTGCCATGGCCTTTTATAACATATGCTATCAGAAGGTATTGCCCACATGTAGGGTGGGTCATCTGGATTGAGATAATACAATCTGAAGATCTCTTTCTCTTATTTGTTCATCCCAAATCCAGTCAAGTTGACACCCAGGGTTAACAGGATTAACCACCACAAGTCTGCCCCTTGACAAATTGACACCCAACAACCTCTCCTTATGTTATGCTTAAATGTCAAATGCAAACAATGGCAAGGTCATAGTTCTACCTAACATGATACAAGTGGGCCAGGGGCAATCACAAAGCACCATATCTTGGAGTAGGTGGCAATGTCCTTGAGGAATACATATTCCTTCAGTATCTAATGACCTAAATATGACAACAATTAACACTTATCTCAGTTGTACATTCAGAAGGGAACAACACAAGTAACTGATTAATATATANAGTGTCTCATGTGCAATAACAAAGCATTATATCTTAGAGTAGGTGATAATGTCCTTGAGGAACACTTAGTTCTTCAGTATCTAATAACCTAAATATGACAACAATTAACACTTATCTCAGTTGCACATTCAAAAGGTAACAACACAAGTATCTGCTTAATATACACACACATCTATCTATCTATCAATCTATCTATCATCTATCTCTCTCTCTCTCTCTCTCTCTATATATATATATATATATATATATATATGCACATTCTTAACCAAATAAGACAAAAGTTCATATCTATTACAATTCATGTTTCTGCAACTTGTCCCCTACCCTCAGCTGATATTTATGACTACTTTCCTCTACTACCCATTCTGTATTTCCTCCACTACTAGTAACCACCTCTGCAGGCCTTGGCTCCTTTCCTGGATGAGTGACCCACACCTTCATCCCTGAAGTGTCTGGGGCCATTTGTTTTCCTATGTGGATTGGGTTGTTGTTTCCCATTGACCTTAATCACACGACATGGTAGCACCAGAAGGCACCCTACAAAATCCCCTGCCTTCTAGATGTAATCTTCCTTGCCCCCATTGTGGAGAAAAAGCCCAATTTCCCCTCTGGTATTCTGGATCAATCACTCCTCATACTACTGTTATTCTTTTCTTAAGTCTGTTGGCTTAAGGGCAGTAGAAGCCCAAAATGGAGAGGAGGAGGTCTTAGCTCCCAATTCAATGGAACATTTGCTGTGTCTCCTGGGAACATTCCTCAACACAATTAAAGATATATACAATAAACCCACAGCCAGAATTATCTGTGTCTCTTGATTGGTGAGTAAAGACCATTCATATTTAGGTTTAATATTGAGAGATGTATATTGCTTCCTTTCAGTTTATTTTCTGTTTGCATGTTTGGTCTATTTGTATTTCTGGGTTTATACCTTCATTAATTACTCTCTCTTGCCACTTTGGGATAGTTGCTCCTTTCCTCTGTCCTCTGAACTGCTTTGAGTATATTTTGGAGGATTGGATTTCTAGACATGTATTCTTTCATCTTGTTTATGTCATGGAGTGTTTTCCTTTCTCCTTTAATTATAATTGACATTTTTGCTTGTTAGAGTAACCTATATTGTAATCTGTACTCCTTTAGTACTGGAAATACTTTGGTTCAAGCTCTTCTGGCTTTCATTGTTTGTGTTGAAAAGTCAGCTGTAATTCTGATGGGTTTTCCTTTATATGTAACTTGATTTTCTCTTGTTGCTTTCAGTATGTTTTTGTGTGTGTTTTGAGCATCTAGAGTTTTGATTATGATATGGCATGGGGAGCTTCTTTTCTGATCTTGTCCATTTGGTGTTCTATGTGCTTCTTGTATTTGCATGGGTGTGTCTTTTTTCAACTTGCAGACATTTTCTTCTATAATTCCGTTGAAGATCTGGTCCATACCATTATCCTGGGATTCTTCTGCTTCCTTTATGCCTATGCTGAGGAGGATTGGTCTCTTCATTGTGTCCCACATTTCATGATTATTCCACTCTAGTTTTTTTTTTTTTTTATTTTTCATAGTCTTTGCTTGAGCTTTTCAGTTCTTCCATTTTATCTTCTAGGGTTGATAGTCTATTTTCTTCTTTGTCTCTTCCATTACTGAGGCTTTCTCTTGCTCTTTCCTGTTGACTGGATGAGTGTTAAATTTCTTTTTCCATTTCAGCTTGAGATGTCTTTAGTATTTCCATTTCCTTCCAGAGTTGACCATTCTCCCCTTTCAGTTTTTCAGGTTCCTTTTTCATTTCAGCCTGAGATTTTTTCAGCATTTCCATTTTCTTCCAGAGTTTGTAATTTTCTCCCTTTAGGTCATTGATTTCTTTGAGTATATCTATGATTGATTTTTTTTTTTTTTTGAAGATCTGTTTCCTGGGTTACCTCCAGGGAGATCTCGTTCCTGGAATCGTCTATAAGACTGATAGAATTTGGCGGAGATTTCTTATTTGCTTTTCCCATGTTATTGATTTTTCTTTGTGCTTTTAAGATGTGGATTTGACTCATTTTGTCTATAATGTGATGTCAAAATCAAGTGTTTCTTTCTTGTGCTGCAGGCTTGTTCCTTCAGTTTGACTGGGGTTGGGAGCTGATTTGGCCCAAGCACTGGCCACCTGGATGTGGCCTCAGTGTCGCTAACTATCTGGGTCCCCAAAGAGTTGTGCCAGCTCTTACCTGGTCTGCAGGGGATGCAGAGAGGGAGCTGAGTGCTGCCTCAGTGTCCCTGAAGACCTGAGCTCCCAGCCGGTTGGACCAGCTCTTACCCTGCTGGAGTGGAAGCCCAGGTGCCATTGGCTGGTGCCTCAGTGACTCTAAAGTCCTGAGGCCTCAGAGGGGTGCACCTACTCTCGATTTTGATTCTTAATTCATTTAACTAGCTTGTGTATTTCAACTGGAGATCTGAGGCAATTGACATTTAATGCTATTCCAGGAAGACATGTTTCCTAATGTCACGTTAATTTCTAATTTTGTTCATCTTCCTTTTTTGTGCTTCCAAAATTATACCTTCTGTCTGTAGACCCTTGGATGTAGTTCTTCCTTTCTTTGGTCCTTTGTATTGTTTCAAGAATGTTCTGTAGACTTGATTTAGTGGACCTGAATTCCTTTAGCCTATTTGCAATAAGGAATATTTTTCTCCCCTTTCACCTTACTATAACAGACAGTTTTCCTTCATAAGTTACTCTGGATTGATATTTATGATCATTTAGGACTTGGAATACTTTTGACTTTCACGACTTGCATTGAAAAGTCAGCTGTAATTCTGATGCTTTTCTTTCTTTTTAGGTGATCTATTGTTTTCCTTGTGCAGCTTTCTCCTTGTTCTGTTCATTTAGTGTTTTTAAGCATGAACTTTTGTAATAGTTTCTATTTTGGTCCTTTTTGGTGTTCTGTGTGTTTCTTATATATGTCTTGGTATTCCTTTCCTTAATTTGGGGAAAATTGTTGTGTAATCCAGTTGAAGATATGTAAATTCCATTAACCTGGGATTCTTGTCCTTCTTCTATGCCTATAATACACAAAATTTGATATTTCATAATGTCTCATATTTGTTGCATACTTCATTCCTTTTTTAGTACAGAAAAATTCCAACTTTTTGTGATTAATATGTGATTTTTGAAATACTAGTTTTTTAAAAAAATATTTATTTATTTATTTATTTATTATTATTTTTAATTTATTCATTTATTTATGTGTCTGAATGTACTGTCTTCATGTAGGTCTGTGCAACCATGCTGTGCAATGCCTCGGAGGTCAGAAGAGGGTGTCCGATTCCCCTGGAACTGGAGTTAAAGATGGTTCTCAGCCGCCATGTGGGTTCTGGGGATCGAACCTGGGTCCTCTGCAAGAGCAGTTGGTGTTCTTAACCACTAGGCCATCTCTCCAGCCCCCATTTATTTATTTTTATGTGTATAAATGTTCTGTCTGCATGTAGGTTTGTGCACCTGTGTTGCGGGGGTCAGAAGAGGGTGTCTGATTCCCCTGAACTGGAGTTAAAGACGGTTCTCAGCTGCCATGTGGGTACTGGGAATTGAACCTGGGTCCTCTGCAACAGCAGTCGGCACTCTTATCCACTAGACTGTCTCTCCAGCCCGAAATACTAGATTTATTCTAATGTTTCTCTGAAATGTTTTATTTATTTCATCAAATTCAAATTTTTGGTAAAAAGAATCAGATTTGGTGTTATTCCTTTCCATAAAAGTGTATTCATGTGTTTGTCATTTAATTATTTTCTACTAAATTTGATTTACTCTTTTTTATTTCAAAAACTTTATACCCTTATATCAACTTTTCATATTTTATTTCTTATAAGTATTTAGAAATCAAAATTTTATTTTTGTTTTAGTTTAGTTTACAAAATTTGGTCCATTACTAAAGAAACCAAATTAAACTTTAAATTTGAAAAAAAAATACTTCCTTTTCTTGCTTGAGTAGTTCAATTCTTGAAATTTATCACCTGGTCTTGATATTCTGCTTCACCTTTTATTCTGTTGATCAGAATTTTTCTGTCATTTCAAATTGTCTTACTAAGTTTTTAATTCTATCCTCATTTAACCTTGAGCTTTCTTCATTATTTCTTTCTCTTTCATGAATGCAATTTTCAAATATTGAGTTGTTTTTGTCATTTCACACATCTATTTATGTTTTCTATAACTTCTAAGAAATTTATACCTATACTCTTTGATGTCTTTGAATTATTTTATGTGTGTTCTTTAAATATTTCAATGGGGTTGGAGAGATGGTTCAGTAGTGCTAATTGCTCTTTCAGAGAACCCAGGTTCTATTCCCAGTACCCACATGGCAGCTAAGAGCCATCTCTAACTCCAGTTCCAGGGGAATCCGACACCCTCTTCTGACCTCTGTGGCATTACATGACACAGGTGAACCAACTTACATGCAGACAGTACACTCATACACATAAAAAGCAATAAATAATAAAAATAAAAAATTTCAAATAGTTTTATCATGTTTATAATTGTTCTTTTAGACTCTGTGTCTTGGAGCACCTACCAGTTCATTGTGGAACAGGTCTATACAACTGATGGGGTTTTCTTGGGACAAATTTTTCTTGAATTTTGTATTATTTTCATTTTTTTCATATTGATTATGGCATGTGTATTTCTTTTGTTGTTTGTTTGTCTGATATGAAACTCAAGACCACCTTTGGTGAGTTGATGTTTGATTCTATTTGTATTGTTGATATTGCCTGATTTCTTCCTGCTTGGCTACAAAAAGTTAGTTGGCTATAAAAATGTGGGTTCTTTCTTTTGATTTTACACTGAAAGTACAGGATGGATCTAAGAGGGCTACTCAGAAGCTCATCAGGAGATTGAATAGCCCTGGGTCATTAACCACTCTCTGGCAACCTCAGCAGGATGGAAGCCCATGGAGAAAGAATAGGAACAGTCTCTTCTGGCCACTACTAGCCAGCAAGGAAGGCTTGAACATGGATTAACAGGAGTGAGTTGAGATGGTTGCAAAGCAGGGGGATGGACAAGATGGGCTTTGTGCAACTCACAGAGGTGAGCTGCAGGTAAGTCAGGGACTCTCAAGAAGCAGGATGTGTCCATGGAGCAAGGAGAGGGGATGGGAACAGACTGAGCATGACAAATATTTATTATACTGAAATACTCGAAAATGGAGGAAAAACTGTTTATATTGATCAATAGTTTCTTTGATATCAGGTATTGTTGTTTGTTTTTGTTATTTCTGGGGCTTTTGAAGTTGACATTTCTTACAAATGCCTCAGTAGCTCTGATAATTCACCCCTTTTATTATTATTTTAATTTATTTTGGCTGACATATACAAATATAAAGTTGTACATATTTATAGTGTCACATAAGGTTTCATTCATATATACATTGTTTAAAACTTAAAATTGCTGAACATGTCTAGGTGGTTAGACATGTATAATTTCTTTGTGGTTAAAAATTCCAATGTTCTGAACAAAATTACACAGTTCTTTCTTTGAAGCTTTTGAAATACATGCAATATCACATCTATATTGATCCTAATGTAAAATCGTACACCAAAGCATCATGCTGTATGTAACCAACTTGGTATTCATTGATCAGTTTCATCCACACATACCTTCTTTTTTTTATTATGTTCAAGGGTTCAGATTTTTTTCTTTCAATTATATATTACTCTAAAATATGAATATATACCTTCTTCCCATGTACAATAATTGCCATTCCTGAAAGTAGTTGGTAAGTTAATTCTAAGGCTCATTAAGTTATTCACATTATAACATGACATTTTCTTTCAGATGGAAAGTAATATAACAATAACATTGCTCAGCTTTTCTTTCAATTGGGAGATTGGGTACTAGCATCCACAAATGAGGCAAACCATTCCACATTTATTTATTTGGGACTGTATTACTTCAGTTTGCATAATGGCTTCAAGTTCCATCCGTTTATCTGCAAATCTTATAATGTCATCTTTCTTTACCAATGCATAGAACTCGATTGTATAGATGTCCTACGTTTTTCTTATCCAGTCCTCTGTGGAGGGACAGTTTGGTTTGTTCTAACTCTTTGCTATTGTGAAAAGAGCTGCAATAAACACAGATGTGCATGTATCTTTCCAGTAGGATGAGTCTAGTGGGTATATACCCAGGAGTGGTATGGCTGGGTCAGGTGGTAGGCTCATTTTGAGCCTTTTAAGGGTTCTCCACACTGCTTTCCACAATAGTTGAATGAGTTTACATTCCCACCAGCAGTGGATAAGTGCTCCCCTTTCCTCACAACCTCTCCAGCATTTGGTGTCTTCTGTTTTCTTGATCTTAACTAGTCTTTTCGAGTGAGACAAAATCTTAGACTGGTTTTAACTTGCATTTCCCTAAATATTAATGATGTTGAACACTTTTGCCAGCACCATTTGCTGAAGATGCTATCATCCCTTCTCCATTGAGCTTTTCTTGCACCTTTGTCAAATATGAGGGGGCTGAAATTGTATGAGCTCACGTTTGGATATTCAATTTTGTTCCATTGGTAAATGGTCTGTTTTTGTGCCAGTACCAGGCTGTGTTTATGACTATAGCCCTGTAATATAGCTTGAAGTCTGGTAAAGCAATGCCCCCTTATTGCACTTTTCATTCAGGGTTGCTTTAGCAATTCGAGATCATTCAACTTGTAGAAGCCTGGAAGCACAAGAGTGAACAAAGCACAGAGGCCCCGATGTGGAATGCCAGCCCACATCCTTATCTAATTTTTTGAATACCTTCCATTACTTAAATATTCACCAGCAAATCTCAGTTGTCCTTAGGCCTACTGACAACCCCTTAGAATATGTCAATTTAGAGGGTGATAATACCCTAAATGATGGAATATATTATTGTATTTGACTGTGTAATAGAGATTTTGACAGAGTCAAAGTGTATCCAGAGTGAAAGATTTGTAATTTTGGGATATATATATATATATATATATATATATATATATATAACTTACTTTGGGTTAGATGCACACACAGCAAACAGCACAACACCAGCATGTATCCAGCAAATAGCATGAGTTGGCCAACAGGGTACCAGTGTGCAGGCCAAGGTAGTATCCCCCTTGTGGTGGTGCAGAGGATCTAGGAGGTGCACTGTTAATGATTATATTCTGTGCAGCCAATTTTGAGGCACCAGAATTCAAAGAAACAAATAAACAAACAAATCTGCATGTCAAAGACACAAAGAAAAAAACAACATGGGAAAAGTTCATAATAAATCCACACAAAACTCTACCAACCCTATAGAAGATTCCTACAACAAGACCTCCCTAGAAGGAAACCAAGACATGGACCCTAGAAGAACAATTGTGGACATATTCTAAGAAATTAGAGAACTAAAGGAATAGAATGAAAAATTCAAGAAGGACCTAGAGGGAGATAATGACAAATGTTCAAAAGAACTAAAGGGAGAAAATGAGAAACTCCAGAAGGATGTGGAAACACTGAAAAGATCCCAGACTGAAATGAAAAAAGAAAATGACCAACGAACCAAGCAGCTACAAGATAAGAATGACAGGCTGCAGAAGGAAATGGAAATACTAAAGAAATCACAGGATGAAATGAAAAAGGAAATTTCACATTCATCCAATCAACAGGAAAAGATTGGGAAAAAGCCTCAGAAGCAGAATGGAAAAAGCAGAAAAAAGAATATCAGACCCGCAGGATAACATGGAGCAACTAGAATGCTCAAGTAATGATTATAAAAAATAAAAATAAAAACACAATAATGGAACAACCAGGAAACGTGGGACACTATGAAAAGACAAAACCTCACCATCATAAGGACAGAGGAAGGAGGGGAACCCAGAAACAACGCTATTGACTAGAACTTCAACAGGATAATAGAAGAAAATTTCCCAAAATTGAAAAAAGACAAACCCATACAAAAACAATAAGGGCATAGAACACAAACCAGACTGGACCAGAAAATAAATTCCCCATACCATATAATTGTTAAAACACTAGAGGCTCAAAACAAAGACAAAATACTGAAAGCCGCAAGAGAAAAACAAGTTACATATAAGGGGAAACCCAACATGAAAATAGCTGACTTCTCAGTGCAACTATGAAAGTTAGAAGAATGTGAACCAAAGTTTTCCCAGTATTAAAAAACTTTAGATTCCAACCCAGACTACTACACCCAGCAAAAATATCAATTATAGTTGAAGGAGAAAGAAGAATCTTTCACGACATGAACAAGATGAAAGAATATATTTCTAAGAAACCAACACCAGAAAATTCTTGAAGCAATTTGAAGAACAGAGGAAAGGAACAACTATCCCTAAGCAACTAAAGATAGAAAGCAACAAAAATATAACAGAGTAAATACAAATCTAGGCCAAGAATGCAAACAAACAAAAAAATAAGATAAAAGGAAGCAACACACATCTCTCAATAATAACCTTAAATACAAGTGGTCTAAACTCCCTAATTAAAAGGCATAAACTGGGAGAATGGATTAGGAAATTGAGTCCTTCTATATGCTTTCTACAAGAAACCCATCTTACCCTCAATGACAGACACCACCTTAGAGTGAAAGAATGGAAAATAATTATTCCAAGCAAATGGTACCAAGAAACAAGATGGAGTGGCTATTTTAATATCAGCCAAAATAGATCTCACGCTAAAATTAATCAGAAGAGACAAAGAGGGCCATTACACTCTTGTCAAAGGAACAATTAACCATGAAGTCTTCACAATCCTAAATGTCTATGCACCAAACTCTGGTGCACCTAACTTTATAAACACTACTCTGCCGGACTGCAAGACACAGATTAATCTGAACACACTAATAGTGGGAGACTTCAACACTCCACTGAGCCCCTTGGATAGATCAACTGGACAAAAAATAGAGAGACATCAGAACTGAACAATCCAATGCATCAAATGGACCTCACAGACATCTACAGAATATTCCACTCAAACATAAGAGAATATACTTTTTACTCAGTACCTCATGGAACATTCTCCAGTAACACAGGGAGACTAAACAACGCAATTCTGGATAATGAATGGGTGGGTCAAGGAAGTAATCAAGAGTGAAATAAAAGTATTCGTTGAACTGAATGAACAAGTCAATACAAGACAACAAAACCTGTGGGATACTTTAAAAGCAGTCTTGAGAGGGAGATTGATAGTCCTAAGTGCCCACATCAAAAAAACAGAAAGGGGAAAAAAATATATAACACTGCAGCTAAAAACACTTGAGAGACAACAACAAATGAACCATAAACCCAACAGACAGGAAGAAATAACAAAAATCAGAGCATAAATCAATGAAATAGAAACAAAGAAAACAATACATACGATCAAATAATCTGGTTCTTTGAAAAGATAAACAAAATAGATAGACCTCTAGCCCATTTAACTGAGAGAGAGAGAGAGAGACTCCAAGTCAAAAGTATTCATGATGAAAGGTGAACCATCACAACAGACAAAGAAAATATCCAGACAATTATACGGGGATACTTCAAAAACCTATACTCCACTAAATTTGAAAACCTAAGAGAAATGGATGAATATCTGAAATCCTGGTAACCAACAAAGCTTAACTTAGAAGAGATTGGTAGGTTAAACAGATCCATAATATTTGAGGATATTGAATATGCAATTAAAAACCTCCCAACTATGAGAAGTCTGGGTCCAGAAGGTTTCACAGAATTCTATAAAATATTTAAAGAGGTCATATCACCATTGCTACTCAAACTGTCCAGAAGGGTACAGAGAGGATTTTCCCAAACTCCTTCTATGAAGCCGGCATCACTCTAATACCAAAAACCAGGCATAGAAAAAAGCAAAAAAGAAAGCTATAGACCCATCTTATTAATGAACATAGGTGCAAAAATTCTCAACAAAATACTTGCAAATTGCATACAGATGCACAACAAAAAGATCATCCATCATGATCAAATTGAATTCATACAAGAGATGCAGAGATGGATCAACATACATAAATCAATAAATATAAAACTCATAAATGTACTGAAAGACAAAAAGCACAAGAACATCTCAATTGATACTGCAAAAGCCTTTGACAAGATCCATCATCCCTTCATGTTTAAGGTTCTAGAGAAATGGACTGAAAGGAACATTCCTCAACATGATCAAAGCCATATATAGCAAACCCACTGCCAAAATCATCCTAAATGGAGAAAAATGGAACCATTTCCCTTAAAGGTGGGAACCCAGGAAGGCTACCCCTTATTGTCACTCCTCTTCAGCATAGAGCTTGAAACACTTGCTAAGGCAGTAAGATAAGGGAAGGAAGTTAAAGGAGTACTAATCAGAAAAGAAGAATTTAAGCTATCCCTTTTTGCAGATGATATGACAGTTTACCTAAGGGATGCAAAAATCTCCATGAGAAAACTTCCAGATATTATTAATAGTTTAAGTAAAGTGGCAGGATACAAAATTAACCTAGAAAAATCAGTAGCCTTTCTTTACACCAAAAATAAATAAGTGGAGAAGGAATATAAGAAGAAAATCCCACTCACAATAGCTTCAAAATAATAAAATACCTGAGAACAAACCTAATCAAAGAAACCAAAGACCTCTACAACAAAATTTCAAACCCCTAAAAAAGGAGATTGAAAATGACATCAAAAGATGGAAAGATCTCCCATGCCCATGGACTGGGAAAATTAATATGGCAAAAATGTCCATTTTATCCAAATCGATACACAGAGTCAATGCAATCCTTATCAAAATCCCCATGAGCTTCTTCACAGACTTGGAAAAAAATCCTTCAATTCATATGGAAAAACAAAAGACCCCAAAGACCTAAAGCAACCATGAGTAAAAAATGCAATAAAGGAGGGATTGCTCTACCAGAATTCAACCCATATTACAGGGCCATAGTCATAAAGACAGTCTGGTACTGGCACAAAAACAGACCCATTGACAAATGGAACAAAATTAAAGATCAAAACTTGAGCTCCGAACCAAGAAGAGATCTACAGCTTAAAAAGACCCATAATACATGAAGAAATTGAAAATGTAATAAGAAACCTCCCAACTAAAAAAAAAAAACCCAGGCCCAGATGGTTTCCCAGCAGAATTCTATAAAACATTTCAAAAAGCCCTACAACCATTATTACTGAAACTGTTTAGAAAGATACAAAGAGAGGGAATTCTACCAAATTCCTTCTATGAAGCCAAAATCACTCTCTTACTCAGACCAGGCAAAGATACACCTAAAAAGGAGAATTATAGACCCATCTCCCTAATGAACACAGATGCCAAAAATCTAAACAGGATACTGGCAAATCGCATACAGACCCACATCAAGAAGATCAGCCATCATGACCAAGTTGGATTCATACCAGAGATGTAGGGATGGTTCAACATATGAAAATCAATAAACAATAAAATAATCAAACACATAATGGACATGAAGAAAAAAAACCACACCATCATCTCAATGATGCTGAAAAAGCCTTTGACAAATCTCGCATCCCTTCATGCTTAAAGTCCTAGAAGGATTGGATTGGAGGGACCATTCCTCAATGTAACCAAAGGCCATTACAATATATCCTAACAGCCAATATTCATCCTAAATGGGGAAATACAGACACATTCCCTTTTAAAGGTAGGAACTCGGCAAGGCTGCACCTGTCACCACCCTCTTCAAATAGTGCTTGAAACCACTTGCTAGGGCAATAGGCAAGAAAAGGAAATTAAGGAGAACTAATTGGAAAAGAGGAAAGTCAAGCTATCCTTATTTGCTTGATGATATTATTGTTCTTGAAGGGTGCTAAAACTCACCAGAAAACTTCTAGAATGATTAACAGCTTCAGCAAAGAGTCAGGATACAAAATTAAAAAAAATCAGTTGCCTTTATACCAAGAACAAAGCAAACTGGGAGAAAAATTCAAAGAGACCAATTCCCACTCACAATACCTTCAAACACCCAATAAATACCCTTAGAACACACCAAACCAAAGACACAAAGGATATCTACAACAAAAAATTTAAAACTCTTAAAGAAAGACAATTGAAGAAGACATTGGGAAAGATGGAAACAACCTCCCCATGCTCATGGATTGGGAAAATTAACAAAAATTAAAAAATGCCTATTTACCAAAACCTTGTATAGATTTAAACAACTGCCATCAAAAAATCCCCAGAGTTTCTTCACAGGCTTGCCCAAAAAAGTCCTTAAATTCATTTGGAAAAAACAAAAAACCCCCCAAATAGCCAAAAAACCCCTGAATGAAAAGAGCACACACAGTGGGGGATCTCTATACCAGACTTCAAACTATATACAGGGCCATATGTCATAAAAACAGCCTGGTACTGGCACAAAAAACGACCCTGATGACCAGAATGGAACCACAAAACTGAAGATCCAAACCTGAGCATATACAATTTCAGCCATCTCATTATTGACAAGGGGACCAGGAAGACACAATGGAGAAAAGACAGAATCTTCAGCAAATGGTGTGGCAAAACTGGCATCACCCTGTAGAAGAATGAAATTAAACCCCTCTACCTCTCGCCCTGTACAAAAAAGTCTACTTTCAGATGTTATCCAGTGTATCAAAGACCTCAACGTGAATCCCCAAACTCTAGAGCGATAGAAGAAAAAGTTTCCAGCAGACTATAATACATAGATGTAGGAGAAGACTTCCTAAATCAGACAGCAGCTGTGCAAGAATTAAGGTCGACAATTGACAAATGGAACCTCATTAAACTCAAAACCTTCTGTACATCAAAAGAAACAATCAAGGAAGTGAAGAGAAATCCCACAGAGTGAGAGGAAATCTTCACTGCAGAAATATCTGCCAAAGCATTGATTTCCAGAATATATAAACTACTCACAAAAAACAAGAAGAAAGAAAACAAATGACCACTCAATAAAAATGGAGCAGGGGCTGGAGAGATGGCTCAGCGTTAAGAGTGCTGACCGCTCTTACAGAGGACCCGGGTTCGATCCCCAGGCCCACATGGCGTCAAGAGCCGTCCTGAAACTCCAATTCAGGAGACTCCAGTCCAGGGGGAATGACACCCTCTTCTGACTCCGCGGCATTGCACGACACGGTGCACAAACTGCATGCAGGCAGTACATTCATATAACATATGGAAATAAATAAAATTAATTAAAAAAATTTAAAAACTAGATGGAGCAAAGAGTGAACAGAGACTCACAAGTGAGGAATTAGGATGTCTGAGAAACACCTTTAAGAAGTGTTCAACATCATCACTAATCATTAAGAAATGCAACTCAAAACCACTTAAGATCTCATCTTACTCCAATAGCATAACTGGCTAGGATCAAGGAAAAAAAACAACTGATACCAAGTGCTGGGAGGTTTGTGGGGAAAAGGGGCACCCATCCAATGCTAATTGGGAATATAAACTTGTGCGCCACTATGAAAAGCAGTGTGGAGAACACTTGGAAGAATTGGAATGAAACTTGCCACCAACACCAGCCCTACCATTCCTAGGCATGTACCCACAAGACTCACCCCACCACAGAGATACATGCACGGCCATGTTTATTTCCGATCTCTTCACATATCACAGGTGCTTCACAATATCAACAAAACCAACCCAAATGCCCTCTAACTGAGTGATGGATAAAAATTGGTACATTCTATACAATGGAATTCTATGCATCAGTAAAGAAAGATGACATATGAGCTTTGCAGGGAAAATGGCTGGAGCTAGAGGACATTCATGCTGAGTGAAGTAACACAGTCCCAGATAAACAAAGCTAATGGTATCCCTCATCTGTGGATGCTAGGCCAATACTAGTTGTAAGTATTTATTGTGCATGGCTCCTTGAGATTTTGTCCAAAGCCGTTGGGAGTGTGATGCATATGAAACAACAACAACGAAAGCCGCATCAAAGACTGACTGAAACAGTGAACTTCTGCTCAAAACAGTCAACTTCCACATGAGAATTTTGAGAAAGACTGAGAAAGAGATTGAAAAGCATGTTTGGCAGAATACATGAGCTCCTGTGGGGTGGGGGGATAGTGTGGGGGACACGGGTCTAGATTTGATAATCTTGTACCAATATATATCTATATATATATAGGTATTATATCATATCGTATCATATAATATATCTAAAATAGTAATATATTACTATATATTCGTATGTCTTATAATATATATATATATATATATGTATAAAGCAAGCACGGAAAAAATGTTTTTTCATTAAACCAAAAAAAAAAAAAAACACTTGAGCTCATACAACTTCAGCCACCTCATATTTGACAAAGGGACAAAAACATCTCAATAGAGGAGGGATAACATCTTCAGCAAATGGTGCTGGCAAAATCGGTTCACCATTTGTAGAAGAACAAAATTAAACCCCCACCTCTCACCCTGTACAGAAATCAACTTCAAGTGGACCAAAGATCTCAACCTAAAACCCAAAATCCTGAAAGTGATAGAAGAAAAAGTTGGCAACAACCTACAAGACATAGGTGTAGGAAAAGACTTTCTAAATCAGACAGCAGGTGTGCAGGGAATAAGATCAACAGTAGACAAATGGGACCTCATCAAACTCAAAAATTCTGTACAGCAAAAGAAACGATCAAGGAAATGAAGAGAAAACCCACAGAGTGGGAGGAAATATTCATCAGTGATAAATATGACAAAGCATTAATTTCAAGAATATATAAATTACTCAAAAAACAATGAAGTAAGTAAATAAATGACCTACATAAAAGGTGGAGTAAAGATCTGAACAGAGACTTCACCAGTGAGGAATTAAAGATAGCTGAGAAACATCTTAAAAATTGTTCAACATCATTAATAATTAAGGAAATACAAATTAAAACCACTCTCAGCTATCATCTCACTCTGGTACTACTAGCTAAGATCAAGAAAACAAAAGACACCAAATGCTGGAGTGATTGTGGGGAAAGCAGAACACTCATCCACTGCTGGTGGGAATGTCAGCTTGTACAACCATTATGGAAAGCACTGTGGAGAACCCTTAAAAGGCCCAAATGAGCCTACCATCTGACCCAGTCTTATCACTCCTGTGTATATACCCATAATATTTCATGTACTGCAAAGATACTTGCACATCCATGTTTATTGAAGCTCTCTTCACAATAGCAAAGAGATGGAACCACCCAAATGCCCCTCAACAGATGAGTGGATGACAAATATGTGGTACATCTAAACAATGGAGTACCATTTAGCAGCAAAGAAAGATGACATCATGAAATTTACAGGTAAATGGATGGAAAATGAAGCCACTATACTAAGTGAAGTAACACAGTCCCAGAAAAACAAATGGTGAGTGATTTCCCTCATTTGTTGATGCTACCACCAAATCCCAGATGGAAGGCAAGCTGAAGAACATTATTGTTATATTTCTGTTTATCTGAAAGCAACTATGTTGTTATAATATAAATCCCTCCACAGGCTCTAAATCCACCCGCCACTTATTTTCAGACTCTATAATTACTGTATATCGTTGGAGAGTATGTATCCATATTTTAGAGTAATATAAATTAATGGAGCAAAATGTGAATCACGAAACATAAAAAAATAAAAAAGACTAAGAGATGCAGGGAAGTTGTTGCAAAATGCATGATCTGGAGTGGGGTGGTGTCCTAGTTTGTCTTCCATTGCTGTGACAAAACACTCTGACTGACACCAACTTGGGGAGGAAAGGGTTTATTTGGCTCACATCTCCTGGGTCACAGTTCATTACTCATGGAGCCCAAGGCAGGAACTCAGGGCAGGAAGCTGGAGGCAGGAGCTGAAGCACAGGCCATGGAGGAATGCTGTTCACTGGCTTGCTCCCCTGGCCCATGCCCAGCCCTCCTTCTTATACTGTACACAACAACCTGCCCAGGGTGGCACCACCCATAGTGGGCTGGGCCCTCCCACATTGCCCAACAATCAAGACAATACTCCACAGATGTGGCCACTGGCCAGTCCAATGGAGCCAATTCCCCAATTGAGGCTCCCTCAACCCAGTTGTGTCAAGTTGACACTAACGCTATCCAGCACAAGTGGGGAGAAGGGAAAAGGGAATATGCGTAAACTCAATCGAAAAATGATGTGCTGAAATGCACAAAACATCAATAAAAGCATAAACAAAAACCTTACTTTGATTCTGATTTCTGATTTAGGAGACTTACCTGCTGAATCAATTCATTTCTAACTTTCACTACTTTATACTAATACACTTCTTTCTGTCTCAGAGGTATCTGTGGCTGTCTGGTACTGCTTGTAAGTATCTAATTCTAACCTAATTCTCACATCAATTATCCATTGTGTCATAAATCTTAAATACTGTTTTCTACTTTGCTTATAATGTAAGAATAATGTCATTTTGATTTCCATCTGTATTGAAGAAACACTTGTGTTTGTCTCTCTTTCTATTAAATGTCATTCCCAAACTATGGGATAATGTAGCAATAACAAAAGTTTTATTATTATCCAATGTGAACATCATGTTGGCAAATGAGGATAGTGTCAATTCCAAAGGAATCAATAAGATATTTTCTCACCACACTACTTTTTTTTTCCTCCTGAGTATGCAAGAAATTTGTTTCAAAGCTCAAAATCTTGTAGCACTCTGGCTTTGTACTGTGTAATTAATGCTGAAATCACCACAGAAGTCTGAATGAACATTAAGCACTTGAAATTTTGCATTGGACATACAGTCTTCTGAGATGTGATTTACTTGTGCTGTGATAATTAACTGCTTCCACGCCTGGGCCAATCATCCATGGCTGTAAGCACATTTTCAAGAGGGGATTTGAGGCAATTCGTTAATTTGGTGTCATTCTCCAAAATCAAGGACAATAACAACATACAAAACAGAAGCAAACTGAATAAATAATTCAGTCTAGAAGTAGAATATCTGACATCAAACTAATGCAGGTTTGTTTTGACTTTAATTTTTGAACGTTATTTTAAACCTGCAAAATTTTTAATTTGAAGGGAGGTTGAGATCAGAAAGAGAGATTTGGATGCTAGTCCAGGGAATTAGTGGTTGAATAAAATACTGTTACCTGGAAAATACAGCATAAAAAATGCATTGAAAGCATCATTATCAATGAGAAAGAGATGAAGAGCATGTTTGGCAGAATGCATGAGCTCTGATGGAGTGGAAGGTAGGGTGGGGGGCACGGGTCTAGATTTGTTTAGTAACATAATCTTGTACAAAAATATATAATGAATTTTTTAAAAAAGAAAAAAAAGAAAGCATTGTTAGCATCAAAAGGGTTAGAATTAAAATTTAAAAAGTTTAAAAAAAAACACAATTCTCCAGTTTCTTATCTTTGGTGCTGTTTCTCCTTCTGAAGTTAACTGTTTTCAAAACTGAGTTTTCTCATCTACAAGCTGGGTATAGCAATAGTTACTGCACAGAGTTTTTTAGGGACATTTGAATAATAAAATAGAATGTGTAAAGAGTTTAGCATTAAATCTGGTCTGTAAAATGTAATCAGTATCTTTTGACCATAAAAAGAGTTGGCAAAGCATATTTTTATTCAAAAACACCAAACTTGCATATTTCCTGTATAAACAATTTTACATATAATCGCCAGTCAGAACTTGTGCTTTTATGTACTCTAGAGGTATGCAGCTTCAGATAGGCTTTCGTAAGGACAAAAGGGAGAGTGCTGAGTGTGCCTTATTCAGTTCCATCAAATACACACCAAATAACAATTCCCTCTAAGTGAAAAGATAATTTTTAGAGCAAAAGGATTTTCAAAATAGGACCTCAGCTCTTTGATCAACAATATTTTGTCTTGCAATTTCCTCTATTACCAANCTCTCTCTCTCTCTCTCTCTCTCTCTCTCTCTCTCTCTCTCTCTCTCTCTCTCTCTCTCCTTCCTGTGCTCATTGTGAGACGTGACCCTCAGCTTGCTGCTCCAGCCCGGGCTACCATGCTTCCCACCACAATGGACTCTGATTCCCTGGAACCGTCAATCGTAAGCTCAAATAAACTCTTCCTTTAATAAGCGCCCTTGCTCATGGTGGTTTTACCACAGCAACAGAAAAGTCACTAATACAAACACCAACCAGGAACAAAACTAAGCCATGACTCATATCTGGCAGCCAGCTGTGATGTTTGACATTGCCCAGTATCTTCCTTCTGGATGTTAGTTTTGGGGTTTGTTAGGAGGTTGGGAAAAATGGAAAGTGGTGCTGAATTTATCACAGTCTGTTACTATTCATCTGTTCCAGTGACAATATCTTGCATGGAAGTTAGTGATGGAAACACAATTGGCAATTCGGTACCTCCCAGTAATTTCATAAGTTGGGGTACAACTCCTGCTTTACAACAATTTCACTGTTGGGGCTGGAGAGATGGCTTAGAGGTTGAGATCTCTGACTGCTCTTGCAGAGAACCCAAGTTCAATTCCCAGAACCCACATGGCAGCTGAGAATAGACTTAGGCCAGGGATGGTGGCACACATTTTTAATCCCAGCACCCAGGAGTTACAGGCAGGTGGATCTCTCTGAGTTCAAGGCCAGCCTGATCTACATAGTGAGCTCCAGGACAGCTGGAATTAAGGGAGACCCTTTCTCAAAAACAAAACAAAATGAAACCCCAAAAAACAAACAAGCCCAACAATTTCAGTGTGATCATGTGGACCATCACACACATATGAAATAGTGCAGCAGGAATCAGGGAGTTCTTCTGGATCATCATGGTGCAGAGACATAGTTTGTCTGTTCTGATGTTCCACTAGCAATGTTAGAGAGCACCCAAGCTGACTCAAACTGAATGGTACTACAATAATTTCTGCCCAAGAAGGAACCAAAATTTGGGATCAAACCAGACCAAGTGATGTTGTCTATAGGAAGATATGTTGCCCTTGAAAGCAGCTTCCAAACAGCTTGAATAGCTTGGGGCTGGTTTTCCTAATTTTTAGTATTTATGACTTTAAACATGTTATCAATATACCATCTCTCAGTACCTTGATCACTAGGGTTTTCTTGCAGTAGAGAAGTGGCACCATCAGGAAATGAACTAATACTTTTCTTTTTCAGCATATCGCTCTTTCTTAGCTTTTCACAGCTCTACAAAACCTCATTTCTGCACTGTATTTTCCCTTGTTCTTGAATCTGTTTGCCCAGACACCTGGTGAATTAGCATTCTTTTTGGTGGACACCATTAGAAGAAAAAGGGGAAAAGCTGCACTGTGGGCTCAGACTTCCACAGGAAGCATGTTGGCTTCTAGCTGTGGATTCTTTGCCTGGAATCGTCATGAGCATTTCACCCCACGGAACATGTGCCCATATATATTCCTGTTTTTCCAAACTGATTTTGGAGACAAACATCTCAAAATTAGCCAGTACAGAATAATCCACAGGAGTAAAGCAAATACTCTTTCACATAAGATTTGTCAGTTTTTAATTGAAAATAAGAATTTAAATAATAACACTTCAGAACAAGAATTGTTTATATTTTTGAAATTGTCATGTTCTACCTTTCTTTCCTGTTATACATGGGAGAAAAACAATACATGAGTGTTTCAATCAGCTATGGTTCTCATTGAGATTTTAAGCCCCTCAACTATTTGCAACAATGCAGTCCACTATAACTATTTCATGCTTTAAAATATATGATCTTTATAAACAATATCCTTATGCCTGAAAATACCCTGTGATTTAACCATTATATTTANATCTCTGCTGTAGGAAGAGTCTGATGGATATATACCCAGAAGTGGTATGGCTGGGTCAGGTGGTAGGCTCATTTTGAGTCTTTAAAGGGTTCTCCATACTTCTTTCCATAGTGGTTGTACAAGTTTGCATTCCAACCAACAGTGGATGAGAGTTCCCCTTTCCCCACACCCCTTCCAGCATTTGGTATCATTTATTTTCTTGATCCTAGCCAGCCTTATCAGGGTGAGATGATATCTAAGTGGTTTGAATTTGCATTTCCTTAATTATTAGCGATGTTGAACATTTTTTAAGATGTTTCTCAGCCATCTATATTTCCTTGCTTGTGAAGTCTCTGCTGAGCTCTTTACTCCATCTTTTGAGTGAGTCATTTATTTTCTTATGTCTTTGGTTTTTGAGTAGTTTATATATTCTGGAAGTTAATACTTTGTCAGATTTATCAGCAGTGAAGGTGAAGGGCACCTCCCACTCTGTGGGTTTTCTCTTCACTTCCCTGATTGTTTCTTTTGAAGTACAGAAATTTTGGAGTTTAATAAGGTCCCACTTGTCAATTGTCGACCTAATTTCCTGTATAACTGCTGTCTGATTTAGAAAGTCTTTTTCTTATGCATATGTCTTGTAAATTGCTGCCAATTTTTAATTCTATCACCTTCAGAGTTTTGGGTTTCACATTGAGTTCTTTGATCCATTTGGAGTTGATTTTTGTACAGGGTGAGAGGTAGGGGTATAATTTTATTTTTCTAGAAGTTGTGATCCAGTTTTGCCAACATTTGCTGAAGGTGCTGTCTTTCCACCATTGAGTCTTTTTGGCCACCTTGTCAAATATGAGGTGGCAGAAATTGTATGTGCTCAAGTCTGGATCTTCAATTTTGTTCCATTGGTCTTAAAGGAGTGAGTGCACATCAAGCATGGCTGGGAAGGAAGTCTTGGTGGAAGAAGATTAAAGTTTCTGCTTTCATTTCATCCACTGTCAGGAAACAGAGAGTGATGCATACCAGTGCTCAATTCTNCTTGCTGCTCCAGTCCCGGCTACCATGCTTCCCACCACAATGGGGACTCTTGATTCCCTGGAAATGTCAATCGTGAGCTCAAATAAAACTCTTCCTTTAATAAGCGCCCTTGCTCATGGTGGTTTTACCACAGGAACAGAAAAGAAAGTCACTAATTACAAACACCAACCAGGAACAAAACTAAGCCATGACTCATATCTGGCAGTCAGCTGTGATGTTTGACATTGCCCAGTATCTTCCTTCTGGATGTTAGTTTTGGGGTTTGTTAGAAGGTTGGGAAAAATGGAAAGTGGTGCTGAATTTATCACAGTCTGTTACTATTCATCTGTTCCAGTGACAATATCTTGCATGGAAGTTAGTGATGGAAACACAATTGGCAATTCGGTACCTCCCAGTAATTTCATAAGTTGGGGTACAACTCCTGCTTTACAACAATTTCACTGTTGGGGCTGGAGAGATGGATCTTAGAGGTTGAGATCTCTGAATATGCTCTTGTAGAGGACCCAAAGTTCAATTCCCAGAACCCACCCTGGCAGCTGAGAATAGACTTAGGCCAGGGATTGGTGGCACACCATTTTTAATCCCAGCACCAAAGGAGTTACAGGCAGGTGGATCTCTCTGAGTTCAAGGGCAAGCCTGATCTACATAGTAATCTCCAGGACAGCTGGACTTAAGGGAGGACCCTTTCTCAAAAACAAAACAAAGAAACCCCAAAAAAACAAACAAGCCCAACAATTTCAGTGTGATCATGTGGACCATCACGCACATATGAAATAGTGCAGCAGGAATCAGGGAGTTCTTCTGGATCATCATGGTGCAGAGACATAGTTTGTCTGTTCTGATGTTCCACTAGCAATGTTAGAGAGCACCCAAGCTGACTCAAACTGAATGGTACTACAATAATTTCTGCCCAAGAAGGAACCAAAATTTGGGATCAAACCAGACCAAGTGATGTTGTCTATAGGAAGATATGTTGCCCTTGAAAGCAGCTTCCAAACAGCTTGAATAGCTTGGGGCTGGTTTTCCTAATTTTTAGTATTTATGACTTTAAACATGTTATCAATATACCATCTCTCAGTACCTTGATCACTAGGGTTTTCTTGCAGTAGAGAAGTGGCACCATCAGGAAATGAACTAATACTTTTCTTTTTCAGCATATCGCTCTTTCTTAGCTTTTCACAGCTCTACAAAACCTCATTTCTGCACTGTATTTTCCCTTGTTCTTGAATCTGTTAAGCCGGGCAGCTGGTGAATTAGCATTCTCATTGGTGGACATGGTTACAAGACAAAGGAAAAGCTGTACTGTGGGCTCAGACTTCCACAGGAAGCATGTTGGCTTCTAGCTGTGGATTCTTTGCCTGGAATCGTCATGAGCATTTCACCCCACGGAACATGTGCCCATATATATTCCTGTTTTTCCAAACTGATTTTGGAGACAAACATCTCAAAATTAGCCAGTACAGAATAATCCACAGGAGTAAAGCAAATACTCTTTCACATAAGATTCGCTCGTTTTTAATTGAAAAATAAGAAATTAAATAATAACACTTCGAACAAGAATTGTTTATATTGTTGAAATTGTCATCTTTCTACCTTTCCTTCCTGTTCTACATGGAGAAACACAATACATGAGTGTTTCAATCAGCTATGGTTCTCATTGAGATTTTAAGCCCCTCAACTATTTGCAACAATGCAGTCCACTATAACTATTTCATGCTTTAAAATATATGATCTTTATAAACAATATCCTTATGCCTGAAAATACCCTGTGATTTAACCATTATATTTTAAAATCATAAAACATTCTTTCCATGGGCTGACAGTTGTCTTAACAAACATGTTAGGGACATATTCATTTCAGTAATAGGTGTGTTTGTGCCCATTTTCTTTAGATGTGACACAGTGCATCATCTTTCTATTTCCATTCATAAATAAATATTTTCCTGAGTCTCTCTCTCTCTCTTAAGATTACACATAATCATAAATCCAATCTTCTTTGTCCCTTAGTGACTCAACTTTGCAATAAATAATCCATGTTTTATCTGATACACCTTAAAGGGAACAATTTTATTTGTACTAAACAGAACAGCCTGCCTTGAATGATTTCCTGCTCAACTTCTGATCTCATCAGAATGCTCCCTCGGCCCCATGCTTTATATCATATAGTTCTTTTTTTTGCAAGCGTGGCTTCTTTCATTCATTTTGTTTTTTAAAGATTAATTTAGTTTTCATTTAGGTGTAAGTATGTGTATTTCATGTCTTCTGCAAAAGCAGTACAGGTTGTTAAATACTGAGTAGTCATTCTATTCAATATTTATTTCAGTTTAATTTACTGAAAAGCCCCTGGAGATAACTTCAAAATGGTACTACTTCAAATGAAATTATCCAATGACAGTAATGTTTCATTTGGCACACAACTTTCTTTAGTCCATGGTATTTTTGGTAAATTTTTTTGTAGTATAAGTTTGCTACAAATTTTGATTCCTCATATGATATTTACATGTAACCAAATGCTAATTTATGCCAATTTATCTTCCACTAAAAACAGCTCATTAGGGCTGGAGAGATAGCCTAGCGGTTAAGAGCACCGACTGCTCTTGCAGAGGACCCAGGTTCGATCCCCAGCACCCACATGGCGGCAAAGAACCATCTGTAACTCCAATTCCAGGAGAACTCCAGTTCCAGGGGAATCCGGTCAGAATCTGGAGGAATTCTGACCTCCTCGGCATTGCACGACATGGGTGCATAGATCTACATGCAGACAGTACACTCATACACATACAAAAATAAATAAAATTAAAAAAAAAACAAAAAACAAACAAAAAGCTCATTATTTTTTACCCCATCCATTTCAAGACAAACCATATTTTTATTATTTGATTGAAGATTGAAATAACTGTTATTTTTCCTACTTAAAAAAATTAAACTTCACTGGGTGTGGAGGCACATGCCTTTAATCCTAGCACTCAGATGGATCTTTGTGAGTTCAAGGTCAGCCTGGATTACAGAGCGAGTTCCAGGATGGCTGGGGCTACAGAGAGACCCTATCTCAAAAAAAGCAAAAAAATAAACTTCAAAATTGGCTATCTTAACTTATTTTTGCATATTTTGCATATGTGTTTGTGTGTGTGTGTGTGTGTGTGTGTGTGTGTGTGTGTGTTTTAGGGAGCTTCTACAGTACTAGGCTTCTATATGGCATTTCCAAACGTATTTATTATTAGCTTTCCTTCCCATATGCATCCCTCCACCCTGCCATCCCATACCCCAAACCCCATTTTCTCTTTTCTGTCCTGTTATTCTTTTTACCTGGTACATACATAAACATATACAGGAGTCTTTAAATGATGTTACCCTACAATGGAGGTGGAGATTGCTTCCCCTAAGGATTTTAGGTTATCAAAAAAAGTTCAATACTAGATATAGGTTATCTCCATTTTTTAGTTTTTGATCAATTGGATCCCACAGATGCATTCCTTCATGTTATAGGCTTTTGCAATTGCTAAACTGTTTCTTACTTTCCAGAACTTGATATTTCATATTCAAAACAGCAAAAAGGACATGGAGAAAACAAGTTTGACTAGCCTGGAAGCTTCTTCCCTACTATTCAGCTTTCATAGTGCTGAAAAGTACTATGGATACTATTGATGGAAAAAAGCTATCAGTGGTTTCAGATAGCTCTAAACCTATGAGCTACACTAACAGATGACCTGGCAATATATGTCTCCTGGTACAAAAGTGACACCAGTGTCATAGAAGTAATCAACCATTTTCTGACTGGATATAAATCTAATTCCACAAGTCAGAATTCATAACTGGTTCTGTTAAACACATCCAAAAACCTGGGTCTGGCCAGGTCAAGGCACTAGAAAAGAATAAATTGCTATTATTCTGTTAAATTGGTAGTAATAAACTGCTTCTAAGCTTTTATCTTTATACAGATTATCACATCTATTAACCCTTACCAAGGAAGTTTTTCTTGCAGTAGGTGGGAATTAATACAGAGACCCACAACTATTCAACATGCAGAGAATAAGGGACTGTAGTTTTCAGCACTAAATAGTAGAAATATTTCATACCTCCTCCCCTTAGTGCTCAGTAATCATCATGAAAGTGAAGGTAGAAGATAGATTTATTTAATAGATGATATTCATAGAGTTTGCGCGACATTCTGCATTTATATTAACACCTATTCAGAAGGTCATTGTACATATGAACTCAGGTCAGTTTGGACTGTGTACACAAGACAGTCACAAAATCAAGCCAGCCAAAATCTCAGCATTGACCATGTAGGGGCTCCAAGGGCCCCACCTTTATTAGAGGACCTATGAGGTAGAAAGAGTCCGTTGTCTTCAAGAATGGGCCCCTGAGGTGGCCTAGGGAGCCCGAGGCCACATGGCTTCACTAGGTAGATGATGTTTTTATGGTTACCATGTAATATAGGTGACCCATTGCACATGGGACTCAGAGATTTTGAGATTTAAGGACAAGCACTTGAATGTAGGACAGAAACATGTGGCGGGAAAGGGAAGAATATGGGAGGGGAGAAAAGAGAAACGGTTGCTTTAATACAAAAACAAGCACCCACATGATGGATAATTACAACTCTGTTCCAGGGCACCAATGCCCTTTTTTGGACGTCTCACGGCATTTCCTCATACAGGTTGTGTGTACATATATGTGAGGACGTACACTCATAACACAAAAATAAAAGTAATAAAAGTCATTGTAATTTACTGTTGAATATCTCTCCTTATTTTTTTATATTTTGTTTATTTGTAAACTATAAAGGTGCCCCTTTAATCTCTAAAAACATGACTAATATATCCAATATTAATATTTTGCCACACTAACTACTCATTATGGGTATTGCATGTGGCTTCTTCCATTTGATTTTATTCTTAATTCATGATGATCTTATATGGTTTATGCAGTTTGTTTCGAGCTTAATTATAATCATATAAATAAATATATCCCCTTTTTGCTTTTTTTTCCATTTTTTTATTGTTTCTGAATTTTTCCATAAGTCTGCATCATTTCTCAATTAAATCAGAGTGACTTCCCTTTCATGCCCTCCCCCGCACTGAGATCCTGCACTCCACCCATTCGTGTATGCATCTTTTTTAGTTTTCATTATTGTTAGCCTTTTTTTCTTTCAGTTCTTTTTGTTGTGTGTTCCTCCAACACACACACACACACAACCAACCACCACAACACATCACACACACACATATATATTAGTATATTATATCATATATTTATATAGTATATATATTGTATATATGTAAAATCTCACTTGAATTGGAGGTTTTTCTTTTCCCTACCTAAATAGATGTCATGTTTTCCTTACGGAGGTGCTCGAAGGTTTCCTGTTGACATCCAAACAACCATCATTCTGCACTTTTGCTCCACATTGAGTTCTTTTCCTCCCATGGTCACACCAAATGAAGTCCAAGTAAGCACGGTTCATCTTGATAAACTCTTTCTGGCTCCAATATACGCCAGGTAGTGCAAAATGGCAAGTTGCTATTTCGAAGGCTGAATCCCTTTTATCGTGTTAGTCCATAGGTCCAACAAGTGGGTTGTTCCAGTCAGTCCATCTGGCATTGAAGGTTTGAGGATTATATGGAAAGACATGAGTCTTCAGTCATATTGGAGGTTAAAAGTCTGTGTCTCATGTCTTTGAGGGAGTGCAACTTGGTGCATGGCAGCCGGCTGTGCAAGCCAGAAGTAGATTTTTTGAGATGACATTGCAGTAGTAACTTGAAGACAGGCAAACACCACTAGTTACTCTCTTTGTTTTCTTTTGTCTTTGTAACTAGACTCAAGCTTCAGTTTTATGACAGTACATACGTTATCTTCTGGTTTCTAGATTATTATTTTTTTTGGTTGTATTTCTTTTGGATGCTTAGGGCCACACATTGTTAGCCCAGATTAACCCAATGGGTTTTTGTTTTGTTCCAGGTAGTTGTGGATCTGGTCCTCAGGGGTCTTTTGGGATTTTTTTAGGGGAAAGAGGTGTGGACACTTGTCCTCAGCTATTCATTTACCAGTCCATCCACTCGAGGAAAAACATCAGGTCTTACTAGGACAAGGCTTCCCTTTGAAGCATGAGAACATTTCTCTTCTGTTATAGACCTGGACATGGGCTGAATGGTCTCATTAGAGTCAATGTGGCTCTCTCAGAACCTCCCTGAATAGGAAGCACTGCTGACCACCAATTTGTGGAAGGAGCTTCAAGCAGTTGGCCCCAGCAATTCCCTAAGATTTGGTTGACCTGTGTGGCAAGGAACAAACTTATCCTTAAGTCCCTCAGAGAAATGGTTATAGGAAGTAAAGTATGGTCCTCAATCAACTCAGAAGGCTAAGTAAGTAAGAGCTAAGTTTCACCAGCCTGTTACTTGCACCTATCTAAACTTGTATCTTTGGAAACAATTAAGTTAATTCATACAATTTCTTAATTTACATATTTTCATTTTAATCCCATATTATCTGAAAGATACACCTAACCATCACATATATCAAAACCAATGTCAAGTATAAATGGTTTGTCGTGCGTAGAAATCTTGTACAGGGATTCCAATGCACCAGTTATAGCTCAGATCATGAGAAAGTATAAACATTAACATTGCTGTTGGTTTGTCTTCATAACTGTACTTGGTATAAGCATCCGACAGATAGGGGATACATTTCTTTTGTTTTCTTGGGATTGTGTTACTTCACTTAGCATATAAATATTAGTTGATGCTTTACCGTGCAACTTTCAAGGATGTCATTTTCTTTACCACTGGTTAGTAACTCCATTGGATAGATGTACATTTTTCTGTATCCACTCATTGTTGAGTGGCACTTGTGTTGGTTCTATCTCTTCCCTATTGTCAACAGAGCTGTGATAAACATGGTGCTAGCATGTTCCTCTGCTGTAGGATAGATCTGATGGTATATAACTCAGAAGTGTATGGCTGGGTCAGGTGGTAGGCCATTTTGAGTCTTTTAAGGGTTTCCATCTTCTTTCCATAAGTGGTTCGTACAAGTTTTGCATCAACAAGACAGGTGGGGATTGAGAGTTCCTTTCCCCACCCTTCCAGCTTTGGTAATGTTATTTCTTGATCCTAGCCAGCCTTTCAGAGTGAGATGATATCTAAGTGGTTTGAATTTGCATTTCCTTAATTTTAGCGATGTTTGAACATTTTTTAAATGTTCTCAACCATCTCTATTTTCATTGCGTGTGAAGATTCTGCTGACTTTTTGCTCCATCTTTTGAGTGAAGTCATTTATTTTCTGATTCTTTGGTTTTGAGTATTTATATAGTCTGGACATCAATGCTTTGTCAAATGTATCAGCGGTGAAAAACACCCCAACCACCCCCAGGTGAAGGGCACCTCCCACTTCTGTGGTTTTCTTCTTCACTTGCTGACTTGTTATCTTTTGAAGTACAGAAATTTTGGAGTTTAATAAGGTCCCACTTGTCAATTGTCGACCTAATTTCCTGTATAACTGCTGTCTGATTTAGAAAGTCTTTTTCTTATGCATATGTCTTGTAAGTTGCTGCCAATTTTTAATTCTATCACCTTCAGAGTTTTGGGTTTCACATTGAGTTCTTTGATCCATTTGGAGTTGATTTTTGTACAGGGTGAGAGGTAGGGGTATAATTTTATTTTTCTAGAAGTTGTGATCCAGTTTTGCCAACATTTGCTGAAGGTGCTGTCTTTCCACCATTGAGTCTTTTTGGCCACCTTGTCAAATATGAGGTGGCAGAAATTGTATGTGCTCAAGTCTGGATCTTCAGTTTTGTTCCATTGGTCTTAAAGGAGTGAGTGCACATCAAGCATGGCTGGGAAGGAAGTCTTGGTGGAAGAAGATTAAAGTTTCTGCTTTCATTTCATCCACTGTCAGGAAACAGAGAGTGATGCATACCAGTGCTCAATTCTTTCTTTTAACCATATCTAATGTGATGGTTATACCCACATTATAGATAAATATTTTCACCTCAATTAACTGAACATTCAAATTCACTTACAGGAGTGTATAGTTTTTTCTCAGTTGATTATAGATCCTGACAGATAGTCAATCAATAAAAAAAAATCACATCAATCATAATCAAGATCTTTATGTGTACTATGCCAAACAATATGATTTATGAGTTTTGTAAAGTCTTATGACACAGACATTGAAAAACTTTCACTGTTGTAATCTTGACCTCTAACAAGGTGAAACATAAAGACACATGGAAATCCAAAGAAAAATGTGGAAAGACAATTCCTTGTGTGTATAAACTGTACAATAGTTGCATGAGATATTGTTTCATCTTATAGACAAAATACATAGAAAGTTTGTTTAACATCATTTCAACAATTTACAGACCATGACGAAATATGTGTTGTGTATGACATTCCTTTGATGTATTAAATGATATTATGTAATTGTTAAGGTGGTTTACATATAACATTATCATGCTATCTCATATTTAATTTTATTCTTTACATTTGAGAATTTTATACATATGTACAATAAAATATGATAATTATCTATTTCCATTTCTAAATCACCCCATGATTTCCCAATGTACATGCTCCCTTGCATGTGCCTCCAAACTTCACATTTCTCTTTTCAATTATTAATTCAATTTTTGCAAGTGCCATAAAATGTAGTTTTATCATATTTAGATCCACTTCTCTATCTTCATCCACCATCCAAAAAATGTACTCCAAATGGATCAAGGATTTCAAAAGAAGACCTGATAACTCAAATCTGATAGAGAAGAAAATAAGAAATACACTGAAATTTACAAACACTGGAATGAAAAATCTGACAGAACTCTTATAGCTCAGTAATTATATCAAACAATTGACAAATGGATCACATAAAACTGAAAAGCATGTGTAGAGCAAAAGATACCATCATTTGAACAAACAGGCAGCCTACAGAATGAAACAAAATCTTTCCAAGATGTGATTTTATTTTTATTTTTTTTAATTTTATTTATTTCTTTATGTGTATGAATGTACTGTCTGCATGCAAGTTTGTGCACCCATGTCGTGCAATGCCGCTGAGGTCAAAGGAGAGTGTCAGATTCCCCTGGAGCTGGAGTTCTCCTGGAATTGGAGTTTCAGATGGTTCTCAGCCGCCATGTGGGTGCTGGGGATCGAACCCGGGTCCTCTGCAAGAGCAGTCGGCACTCTTAACCGCTAGGCTATCTCTCCAGCTCCCAAGATGTGATTTTAACAAAGGGTTAATATGTACACTATACAAAATGTTAAAAAGCTAACACCAAAAAACCCAATTGAAAAATGTAGCAAGAAGTTTAACAGGAAGGTCTTAGTATATGAAAAGCAAATTGCTGAAAATACTTAATACAGTGTTCATAACCTTTAGTGATAAGGTTAGCACAAATTAAAATCATATCAAGTTTCAACTTATTCCACAAAGAATGGCTAAGGACAAAAAAAATAACATAAATGACAACCCAGTCCTGGTAAAGATTTGGAGAAAAAAGCACTTTTTCACACCTGGTGGAGATGCATACTTGAGTGGCCACCATGGAAATCAGTGTGAAGATTCTTAAAAAGCTAAAATTCAATTAGCCATATGCCCCAAACAAAACACTATGTGAATTTTACAGAGATAGAAAAATTCAGAAATATCTAGTGTGGCAAAATAAGAGCATGGATATGCCTAACTATTTTCAATGCATGTGGTTCACGGAGTATGGTAGTAGGTATTCCATATTTATTTTTTTACTTTTTATGTTATTCACTATCTCAAGTCTGTTGTGTCCATCATTGTCATCCTCTAATGTGGGAGTTTCTAAATATCTGATGGTCTTTTATTCACACGTGGCCACAATCTACATTCTATTCTTCCTTTCTAGAACCAGGCCTGGCAGTCCCACAGGACTGTGAGCTTCAAGGCTGTCTCTTGCCTGCAGGCTGACAGTCTCTAGGCTTAGCTCTGCCAAGGAGGGGGGAGGGGATTGCCAGGAATTTACCCTACAGAATAAGAGAAAGAAAACAGACTCAGAGAAAGTCTGGGAGATAGGCTCAAGTTTAATGTTGGAACTCATGGCTTTTATACTAACCCGTGCATGGACGAAGACATGTACACACAATTGGGAATGGAGCAGGTAATTGCATCAAGGAAACCTCAGGCTATATTCCAGATCAAAGTTCTTTCCCGAGAGATCAAAAGACAGCCAAGGCTTCACAAGTCTGTGAAAATAATAGCAGGGGTTAAGGCTTTGGCTGTTAGGTAACTGCTTTTAAGTGCTTCTGCTAAGAGAAAGCCTACAATCGTATTAGAATGTTGTGATGTAAAAATGAACATCAAATTTTATAGGTGTGAAAATTGAAGTTCAGAACTATTTGTCCACCATCAACTATTAAGTGCATGGCGTATGATCACACGAAACAAAGACATGGCTGAGCCTAAAATCAGTTTTCTGATTATACCACCATAAGGATAGTACTATTATGTAAGAATATGCCAGCAGAAAGTATCCTATTTATACACTATTTTGATATCAGGGATAATTTAATTAAAAATTTCAAAGTTGTCCTTTTCATTTTTATTTTATTTTATTTTTTTAGACATGTGACCTTTTTAATTTTTTTATTATTTAGTTTTGTATGTGTATAAATATACTGTCTGCATGTAGGTCTGTGCACCCATGTCATGCAATGCCTTGGAGGTCAGAAGAGGGTTTCAGATTACCCTGGAACTGGAGTTAAAGATGGTTCTCAGCTGCCATGGAGTGCTGGGGATCAAACCTGGGTCCTCTGCAAGAGCAGTCGGTGTTCTTAACCACTAGGCCATCTCTCGAGCCCCTGTCCTTTCCATTTTTAAAAGGGGATGTTTATAATTAATGTTGGAAATGTGTTATTATTATTTTGTTTATTAAATTCATTAATTGATTTTAGTGTATGTGTTTGAATGTGTGTGTGTCTGTGTGTGTATGTGTGCGTGACATGTATGGAAATAGGTATGTGTCATTGCATGGTCCTAACATGTATTGTGAGGTCATAGGGTAAAGTGTTGGAGCATTTCTCATTTCTCACCTTACATATGTAATGTGTATCAAACTCAAGTTTTCAGGCTTGAGTGGCAAGCACCTTTATGTGCTGAGCCATCTAGTTGGCCTAGGTTTTTTTTTTTTTTTTTTTTAATATTCTCATTTCTTTGCTCTTTAATTCCAAACTCACGTCCAATAAATTTCTTTATATTATCTCACGTGGTACTGTCATGGACTTTTCTGTGAAGAATCCATCAGTTTTTTTCTCTCACTTCCCCAAATTGAAATTGTACTAATCAGACACAAAATTTTTAACCTATTCCTTCTGCCATATCTAATCTTATTTTCAGCCTTTCTAAGGAAAGTTTAAACTTACAAACAATACACCTGTTTCTCTCTTTACATGTTGAAGATTATTATGTGACAGAAGAATGCCATAATAAGATACAATGGTATAGCACACTTTAACCCTCAGAATTTTTGACATTTTTGCCTGGGTAAAAGGTGTGTTGTGGACTTTGTAGGATGATCCACAGCATCATTGTTCTCCGTACAATATGTGGTGGCAGTAACCCTGCTTCCTTTACTGTAAAAATATAAGTTGTGTATATCTAGACATGGCCAAACAACCCCTTGGATTTGGAGTATAAAACATAGTTGAGATTTACTATCTAAAACATATTTTATGTTTTTAATTGATTTTTGTTATAACTACATTTATATTGGGGAAATAGAAAAAAATAGAAAATTAAATTGAATTACAAAATTAGACAAGACATAGATCTGAATGACATATTTAAGGAAATATATCTCAGGCAGGAGCTACTCTGAAATTGTCTTCCCATTATATGCTCAATTCAGGGTTAGAAAAGACACAACTGCAATTGTAATCTGCATTTGACTGCAAATATGTCTAATGTAAAGATACAACTATGCATGCACTTTAAATTCATGATTTTTTTAATTCATAGTCTGCCATTAGAAATTCAGTGCAAAGAAATAGCCTAAAAGTCCAGACTTAGCATATGATCTTCGGTAAACTGCTGTGCTTGCAGTCAAGCTATGTATCTGTGGATATGGACAGATGGCTTTATTGTAACTATTCAAATTGGAGAAGCTATAATAAGGCATTACTTATTTAAATGAGTTTTCTTGAACACTTAACATACTGATTTAGGTAAAAACTCTAGGAATTTGTCATCATGCATACCTATGTCTGTGTGTGTGTGTATATATATATATATATATATATATATATATATATACCTGTATGGGCATTCAAGGGTCTTTTTATATTTTGATTACAGCAGCAATCTTGTAGTATTGGTATAGTATGTCACTATAGATTTAATTTTTGTTAGTTATTGAAGGAAATTTTCTGCTTTTTAAAGTCACATCCAATTCTGGTAGGATTTGAGTATGCACAAGCAAGTGAGTATATTTTTTGATTATATGATAATAATTATGAGAATAAGAATCAGAAACTGTAGATAGTATTAATTATTCTGTTTCCACATAGGGTAAAGAGACAATAAACATGCAACACTTAAGAACTAGAACTAGGCTGGGTGTGGTGGCACACGCCTTTAATCATAGCACTTGGGAGGCAGAGCCAGGTGGATCTTTGTGAGTTCAAGGCCAGCCTGGTCTACATAGCGAGTTCCAGGACAGCCGGAGCTACAGGGAGACCCTGTCACAAAAAGAACCAAAAAAAAAAAAAAGAAGAAAGAACTAGAACTATGTTGTATTTAAAGAATGTTACCTATTTTCTCCTATATTATACACCCTATTGGGGAAATATAACAATTATATTTTTATTATTCTATTTAATTTTTGCAAATTCCATATAATTATTTTTGTTTGTTTTTCTATCTAATTCCTGTGCACAACATTCAGAACATCTCAATAAATCTCCATCATCCTTCCCCACTAGTACCATCCACTGGTAAATTCCCAGAGATCACCCACTGCAATGCAAACATACTATCATTTGTGCCAAGTTCCACCTTATCAAGTCAGTGTCTCCAGACTCCTCCCAGTGCAGGTTCATCCAGGGAGCTCCAGTCAGCCTATCTTGCTTTAGGAAGATCAGCTAATCCCCCATCCCCCCACCACAGTTGCTGATATTTCTGCAGCTTGGGATCTTCTGTCCATTTCCCCAGTTCTTAGCTGTTTTTTTTTTTTTTTTTTTTTTTTCTTCTTTTTTTCTTCCCTGCTTGTCTTTGCGTGGCTCTCGTGCATTCGTGCATGCTGACACCATTGCTGTAGGTTCTTATGAACAGAATCCCAGCAGCTTCTAGTCATATACCTGGCTTCTACAATCTTTCTGGCCCCTCTTCTGAAATGGTCACTGAGCCCAGAGTGGGTGAGGTTTAATACAGGAGTTCTATCCAAGGAGTAGTATTCTGCAGATTCATATTAATCTCTATGCTTTGCCAATTTTTTGACCATTTGTGTCCCTTGCCCTCTGTTGCATGAGGGAGCTTCATTAATGAGAATGAGATCCTCATTAGTGGAGTCTTTACCCCTCTTCTGTTCTGTGAACCTTTGGTGTAGAGGTTGCATTCTATATGTACCAGGTAGGCTTGAGAATTTCACAATGTCGATGTGTGACCAGCTGTGGTATTCTGTAATAATCTTTATCTGTTGCCAAACAAGTCTTTGATGAGTGGTGAAGGGATATTTGTCTATAAATATAAGGATACATATATTGCCCATATTCAGCAATTACATTAGTCTAGGGATGTGAGAGTCTTGGGGGTTTCTCTAAGATCTATGACAGCTCCAGCCATGTGTATTGGGCTAGATTCACAGTACCATGCAGGAGTTTCCTCCAATTGAGTGGGTTTTAAATCCAATTAAGTAGTGACTGATTAGCCCCAAGACAAAAGTGCCTTGTTTTGTCTATTGCATCAATGTTATATGTTGTGATGGCCATTTATGGGGTTATTTGGTCTTCAAAATGTGATTGGACCATTGATTAATGTTCTCCCTTAGCCAATTGTGTAGGAGTCTCCGAATCTATGAAAGCTAGCCATAGGGTATTTGGCTTCCAAGTCAGTCCTAGCTTCATTACTTCAAACCTGAGTACAAAGTATGTTTGTTTTCTGCAATAGGATCTTACCTTCAACAGCAACAACTTCTTCTTCTTCTTCTTCTTCTTCTTCTTCTTCTTCTTCTTCTTCTTCTTCTTCTTTTTCTTCTTCTTCTCCTTCTTCTTTTGTCTTTGTGAGACAGGGTCTCCCTGTAGCACCAGCTGTCCTAGAACTCACTCTGTAGACCAGGCTGGCCTTGAACTCACAAAGATCCAACTGCCTCTGCCTCCCAAGTGCTAGGATTAAAGGCATGCACCACCATGCTCAGCACCTTCAACTTCTGATTAACAGTCAGGGGCTATGGCATTAGCCTATGTAATTTTGAGAGTTGCTTGGACTACTCTGGCCAACAACTCAAAAGAAGGTTTTTTCTGTCCAGCACTGTTTCTCATTATATAGTGTTTAGATAGATAGATAGATAGATAGATGATAGATATAGAGATAGATAATATTATGTATAATATTGTATATATAATATAATATATTACATTATGTATAATATTGTATATACATAATATCATATATATATCATGTACATGATATTAGATATTATATATATATATATATATATATATATAAGTCAATTAAAGAGGCACTTTTTACCGTTTTATAAGAGATTACCTCTATAATAGTGGTCTCCAATTGACAGTTGGAGAACGATCTCACCATCATCATATTTCTCCTTGTTCTATGGGGGGAGGCAAGAAAGTCTCTCATATCAAAACCTTTGCAGCACATAGAAGGTAACTCTGGAACACCAGAGAGTGTTACCAAAGGCCACTAAACCAATAAAGCAAATACGGGTCTCCTTGACTCAAGTAAGACTCCGTCAGCACAGCTACACCTCAACCTGCCTGAAAATACTGTGCAACAGAGGCAGCCAATGCCTGTATATCCCAAATCTAATTGGCTATTGTCTCTCCTTGGAGGAAATAACCCATGGCTGATCACAAGCTTACATCCTCTACAGGTTAGGAGATGTTTATAAGCCACAGTAAGACCCTGTCATATTTAAACAGAAAAAAATGTTAATTCATGGATTAACATATCATCCAAACATATGTGTCTATACCAAAGTAACCTACAATAACTATTAGTGCTGTTTAAATCCTATATATTTAATTGCTTGTGCTTCATTAGGAGGATCAAAAAGGTTATTCCTGGACAAACTGCCAGCCCAAGAAGAGGAAACAGCCAGAATTGACCAGAGTCCAAGACAAAAGCTCCAGAGAGAAGTGGACTGTTTTGCTTCTCATCCACCTGTGCCCCTTTTCTAAGCCTTGGGAACAATCTGCGGAAGAGGGGGCATGGTTGAATGTAAGGGCTGCGATTGGGGTGAATGGTGAAAACAACAGCAATGTAGTCTGGACACTCATTTGATCAACTTGATTGAACATACAACCCTCCACCCCCGTGGAGGTGGGGCTGTGGGGTTTGGGCAAACGCCTGCAAATTGGTTTACATGAAGGGTGCTTGTACTCATGTATTACCACTTATAGCAAAAATGGAAAAAAAACTGAGAGGAATATGCAGACAGTTATGGCAGAATACATGATCTGGGATGGAGGGGGGGTGGGGGGAAGGGAAAGGGAAATAGCCTGAACTTAATTGAAAATGATGTATGAAATCCACAAAGCATCAATAAAAAAATATTAAAAAATCAACACTGAAAGAAGCCTAATATTACACAAACTCATCAACATTTAACGAAACCCTCCTGAACGATGAATGGATCACAAGAAAAATTACATTAAAAGGACTATATAGTACAACAATACATCGTGGAGCACATTCAAAGCAGTCCAAGAGGAAAATTTATACCTCTAAGGATCTGTAGTATAAATCAGGAAGAAAACTCATAAATGATTTAACATTTCAACTCAAGACACCTGAAAGACAATGACAAATAAAATCCAAAACCCAGCAGACAGAAGAAATAACAAAATCATATTAGAAAATATTGAACAGAAACAAAGAAAAAAAAGAAAACAAAATCATTAACCCAAAGACTTGGTTCTTTGAGATGAACAATGTAAATCTTTAGGTCCGGTAACCAAAAGAAGAAAGAGAAACTCAAAATCAACAAATGCAGAGATGAAAAATAGAAAACTAAAAGATCTATAAATTATAAAGTAATACTTTAAAAACAATATATTATTAAATTTGAAAAATAGAGAGAAATGGATCTGTATCTAAAATCAGGGCAATTATCAACCAGATAAACAACTTAAACAGATCCATAACATAAAAGGAAATGGAAACAATACAAAATATCTGGACAAAAAAACCTAGGCTGAGATGGATTCACAATAGAATTCTACCAAATATTTAAAATCTATGTCTAAAAGTGTCATAAATCATATAAATGGACTCAAAGACAAAAAAAATCTCAAAGTCATATTAATAGGTGAATAAAAGTCCTTTGACAAATTCTGACACACATTTGTGTTAAAAGCCTTAGGGAAATTGAAGTGAAGGGAACAACCCTCAATATAATTAAAGCTATGTACAGCAAACCCACAGACAATAATTTTAATTGAAAAAACCTGAAAGCATCCCCCATTAAAATGAGTACCAGATGAGGCTGTCCATTATCTCCACAATGCATTATGCATAAATATCTCTACAAGAATAATATAGATATATATATATATATATATATATATATATAATCTCTAATATCATGACATGATATATATAATATGATATTATGTATATCATTTTTTCATGTAATTATTATATTTATTACAATATTATACATAATACTCTCATCTCTATATCACCTACTATCTCTCTCTCTTCTATCTAAACACTTATTGAAAGCAGTGCTGCGAAAAAACCTTCTTTTGAGTTGTTGGCCGAGTAAGTCCAAGCAACTCTCAAAATACATAGGCTAATGCCATCGCCCTGACTGTTAATCAGAAGTTGAAGGTGCTGAGCATGGTGGTGCATGCCTTTAATCCTAGCACTTGGGGCAGAGGCAGTTGGATCTTTGTGAGTTCAAGGCCAGCCTGGTCTACAGAGTGAGTTCTAGGACAGCTGGTGCACAGGGAGACCCTGTCTCACAAAGACAAAAGAAGAAGGAGAGAAAGAAGAAAAGAAGAAGAAGAAGAAGAAGAGAAGAAGAAGAAGAAGAAGAAGAAGAAGAAGAAGTTGTTGCTGTTGAAGGTAAGATCCTATGCAGAAAACAAACATACTTTGTACTCAGGTTTGAAGTAATGAAGCTAGGACTGACTTGGAAGCCAAATACCCTATGGCTAGCTTTCATAGATTCGGAGACTCCTACACAATCGGCTAAGGGAGACATTAATCAATGGTCCAATCACATTTTGAAGACCAAATAACCCCATAAATGGCCATCACAACATATAACATTGATGCAATAGACAAAACAAGGCACTTTTGTCTTGGGGCTAATCAGTCACTACTTAATTGGATTTAAAAACCACCAATTGGAGAAACTCCTGCATGGTACGGTGAATCTAGCCCATACACATGGCGGGAGCTGTCATAGATCTTAGAGAAACCCCCAAGACTCCACATCCCTAGACTAATGTAATTGCTGAATATGGGCAATATATGTATCCTTATATTTATAGACAAATATCCTTCACCACTCATCAAAGACTTGTTTGGCACAGATAAAGATTATTTACAGAATACCACAGCTGGTCACACATCGACATTGTCTGTGAAATTCTCAAGCCTACCTGGTACATATAGAATGCAACCTCTACACCAAAGGTTCACAGAACAGAAGAGGGGTAAAGACTCCACTAATGAGGATCTCATTCTCATTAATGAAGTATTATATTTGGTTCTGAACAGAGAATATCCTTTTCACAAGTTCTATGTCTATTATTCAATTAAAGAAGGCACTTTTACCAGTTTTATAAGAGATTACCTCTTATAATATTGTCTCCAATTGACAGTTGGAACGACTCACCATTCATATTTCTCCTTGTTCTATGGGGGGAGCAAGAAAGTCTCTCATATCAAAACTTTGCAGCACATAGAAGGTAACTCTGGACACCAGAGAGTGTTACCAAAGGCCACTAAACCAATAAAGCAAATACGGGTCTCTTGATCAAGTAAGATCCACCGTCAGCACCAGCTACACCTCAACCTGCCTGAAATACTGTGCAACAGAGGCAGCCCTATGCCTGTAATATCCCACAAATCTAATTGGCTATTGGCTCTCTCCTTGGAGGAATAACCCATGGCTGATGCCACAAGCTTACATCCTCCAAGGTTAGGAGAGTTATAAGCCACAGTAAGACCCTGCATATTTAAACAGGAAAAAAATGTTAATTCATGGTTAACATATCATCCAAACATATGTGTCTATACCAAAGTAACCTCATAACTATTAGTGCTGTTTAAATACCTATATATTTAATTGCTTGTGCTTCATTAGGAGGATCAAAAAGGTTATTCCTGGACCAAACTGCCAGCCCAAGAAAGGAAACAGCCAGAATTGACCAGAGTCCAAAGACAACAGCTCCAGGAGAGTGGACTGTTTTGCTTCTCATCCACCTGTGCCCCTTTTCTAAGCCTTGGGAAACAATCTGCGGAAGAGGGGCATGGTTGAATGTAAGGGCCGCGATTGGGTGAATGGTGAAACAACAGCATGTAGTCTGGACACTCATTTGATCAACTTGATTGACAACAACCCCTCACCCCCCGTGGAGGTGGGCTGTGGGGGTTTGGGCACAACAGCTGCAAATTGGTTTTACATGAAGGGTGCTTGTACTCATGTATTATACTTATAGCTAAAAATGGAAAAAAAACTGAGAGGAATATGCAGACAGTTATGGCAGAATCATGATCTGGGATGGAGTGGGGGTGGGGGGAAGGGAAAGGGGATAAATATATTGAAAATGATGTATGAAATGCCAAAGCATCAATAAAAAAATATTAAAAAATCAACACTGAAAGAAGCCCTAATAATTACACAAACTCATCAACATTTAACGAAACCCTCCTGAACGATGAATGGATCACAAGAAAAATTACATTAAAAGGACTATATAGTACAACAATACATCTGAGACACTTTCAAAGCAGTCCAAAGAGGAAAATTTATACCTCTAAGGATCTGTAGTATAAATCAGGAAGAAAACTCATAAATGATTTAACATTTCAACTCAAGACACCTGAAAGACAATGACAAATAAAATCCAAACCCAGCAGACAAGAAGAAATAACAAAAATCATATTAGAAAATATTGAAACAGAAACAAAGAAGAAAAAAGAAAACAAAATCAATTAACCCAAGACTTGGTTCTTTGAGATGAACAATGTAAATCTTTAGGTCCGGTAACCAAAAGAAGAAAGAGAAACTCAAAATCAACAAATGCAGAGATGAAAAATAGAAAACTAAAAGATCTATAACATTATAAAGTAATACTTTAAAAACAAATATATTATTAAATTTGAAAAATAGAGAGAAATGGATCTGTATCTAAAATCAGGGCAATTATCAACCAGATAAACAACTTAAACAGATCCATAACATAAAGGAAATGGAAAAAATACAAAATATCTGGACAAAAAAACCTAGGTGAGATGGATTCACAATAGAATTCTACCAAATATTTAAAATCTATGTCTAAAAGTGTCATAAAATCATATAAATGGACTCAAAGACAAAAACTCAAAGTCATATTAATAGGTGAATAAAAGTCCTTTGACAAATTCCTGACACACATTTGTGTTAAAAGCCTTAGGGGCAATTGAAGTGAAGGGAACATACCTCAATATAATTAAAGCTATGTACAGCAAACCCACAGACAATAATTTTAATTGAAAAAACCTGAAAGCATCCCCCATTATAAATGAGTAACCAGATGAGGCTGTCCATTATCTCCACTATGCAAATTATGCATTAAATATCTCTACAAGATAATAGACATAAGAACTGTGAAAAGGATTATTCTCTGTTCAGAACCAAATATAATACTAAAGTCCTTAAGCTATGCACTTAAGCAAAATATATCAATACAGGAGCTCTGACATCAGCAATGGATTATTCTACCAGGGAGATGTTGGCCAGGGGATCCAAGGCCCCACAAAAGGTAAAGGCTCTTTGCCTCTAAACTGGGATACCTGCAAGAAGAGAGGCAATAAGACCCTGCTGCTGAAGACCTGACATTAACATGGGAAAGATGTATTGAGACCACACATGCAAGTGTACAGATGGCCTCTGGAACATCAGTGTTGATTTTTAACTTTATTGCATTGTGTTCTGATAGAATTCATAGTGTGTTTCATTTTTTTATTTTTCTTGATGTGTTTTTGTGTCCAAGAATGGGTTGATTTTGGAGAAAATTCCATGGAGTTGTGAATAGAAAGTATATCTTTTGGTGTTTGCTTAAAATATTTGGTGAGTTTCTGTTAATTCCAGTTGATTGTTTAATTCAGATTCCTTTCTGTTTATTCTTTTCTGATTACCTTGTCTATTGGAGACAGTTGGGTATTGAAGTCTCCTACTATCAGCAAATTTGAATTTGTGTCTTAATGATCAGTAGTACTTTGTTTATGAATTAGAGTTTCGTACATATGTTTTCTTGATTGTAATGTCTTCTTGGTTAATTGTTCCTTTGATCAGAATGAAGTAATTTTCATTATCTCTTCTGATTAGTTTTAGTTAAAAGTATGTTTTTCAGATATTAGAGTTGCAACTCTTGCTTGTTTCAAATGAAGTGCAGCTTCATTTGATTTTTTTTTTCATTTTTCAACTTAGTTCATGTCCTTGAAGATTATATGTGTTTTTTGAAGACAACATAAAGATGATATTTTGTTTATTAATACTTTTAACAGACCTGTGTCTTTTGTCTTAGGAGTTCAGTCCAAGTTATTCTTGAAAGATGCATTTTATTTTCCATAATTTTAACTTATGTTTAAATACTTGTTCTAGCTTTTTGTTCCCATAGTTACATCTTTATTATTTTTTCTGTTGCACCTTAAATATTCCTTTCTTTGTGCTGGAGAGATGGCTCAGCAGTTACGAGCACCAACTGCTCTTGCAGGGGACCTGGGTTCGATTCCCAGCACCCACATGGAGGCTAAGAACCATCTTTAAGCCAGTCGTGGTGGTGCACGCTTTTATTCCTAGCACTTGGGAGGCAGAAGCAGGGGGATCTCTGTAAGTTCAAGGCCAGCTTGGTCTACTGAGTGAGTTACAGGCCAGCTGTGGTTATAGGGAGACCCTGCCTCAAAAAAGACAAAACAAAAATCCATTATTCGATTCTTTGTATTAGTTCAAAAACTCTCTGATGGGCCCACTTAATCATAGGACGACCCATGTGGAAATCCCACATAGCAAAGCACTCCACATGGACAAATGTTGAGGTTCAAATGCAGAGAGAGATGTCTGCTTTAGTATCCATCATGCCTCTGTTCTCCGAGACGAATCCTAAATATTTTCATCACTCAACCCACCTCATGGGTGTGGCCAAGGAAGTACCATTGGCTTAGAATGCTACCCATCTTAACTAAGTTTTCCCACATCTCACCCTCTTAATTTTATTTTTTTCAATTTTTCTGAGAGGCAGGGGAGCCCCTGGGTGAGGCTAACCACACAAAGGAACCTGAGTTTTGAATAGCCAGCTGCTCAAGCCTGTTTTGAGTGGTAGGCAGTGGGGGACAGGTCAGACCTGAAACTTTATTTTCACATGAAGGCCAATTAATATCCAAGAATCCCAGCCATGAAATAAACTGATTGTCAAGCATAAGCAATGAATGTTAAGTAACATTCATGTAAAACCAATTAGCAATTGTCTGAATTTTGAACAACCCAAGGTTCCCATAGTCCAATTGGAGAGCTCGTATGCACAAGCATGTTGATCAAATAAGAGTCCAGTCTATATTGCTGTAGTCTCACAATTCACCCCAATCTCTCCACAGTCCTTATATTCTACCATGCCTTCTCTTCTGCAATTTGTTCCTTAGGCTTTGGGAAAGGGGCACAAGTGGGTGAGAAGCAAAACAGTCTATTTTGTCTGGAGATATCATTTTGGACTCTGGTCTGTTCAGGTTGTTTCCTTTCATGGGTTGACAGCTTATTCAGGGTACCTTTTTAATCCTACTAACAAAGCACAAACAGTTAGATGTACAGGTATTTAAACAATACTAATTATTATGGCAAACTAAGCTGTGAGCATAGACACAGATGCTTGGATGGTATACTAATCCACAAACTGTGGTTTCTCTATAAAAGATGACAATTTCTTATTGTGGCTTAAATCATCTCCTAACCACTAGAGGACATAAGCTTGTGGCATCAGCCTTGAATTATTCCTCCAAGGAGAGAGCTAATAGCCAATTAGATTTGGGATATATA
>VZQC01008224.1:29919-153290 GCA_009823505.1 Rhizomys pruinosus | reverse complement strand
AAAAAAAGAACTTAGCACTATAACAGTTGGCTCTAATTTACAGTTAGGGAATGAGTTCATTACCATCATGTTTTTCTTTTTCCTATAGAAGGGAAGAGGTAGGAAGGTTTCTCAGCATCTGGAAGGTAAACTTCGTTAGGGCATATTATAAACAGTTACCCCAAACAGAATTCAGAGAGATGCTCAGTGTCTGTGACTCAGGCAATCTGAGGTTCCTTTTTCTTTAATGTTCAGATGGGTCAGCCTCTCTGCTGGCATTTCCCAGTACATCCTGCACAGCCAAAATTTGTAAGTTTTTAGGCATTTTGATTGGTGTTTTTACCTGTCGGAAAATACAAATCTCCTCCCATTGTTAGTTTCAAGACCTCAAAATTGAAAATTGATCAAAAGGTTTGGAATACAGAAGGAATATTATACCACCTCCCTCTTTTTGTTTTTTAATTTTTTTTATGTTTTGACCTGTAGATGCCTAAGTTGTATTACACATACCCATAAACAGGAACCAAGATGTAATTTTTCACCAAATTCACCCAAATTGTTTATCATTGACTCTATGTTATTCATTTTGGAAGTAAATTTAAGCTTAATTTCTTTAAATTATCCTACAAGTAAGAGAAAATGTTACAAGGTGATACTGTATAACACAGAAAAATATAGAGACCATTTGCATACCTTAACCCTAAAGTTATTGTTGGAAATTCAGTACAAATTATAAATAAAACAATTAACATTTTATATTCCCAATTAGTTCAAATGTATTACCATTTTAAATTGCAAACCTTAAAAAGTATATTTTTATAACTATCTTCCTCCAAGCTCTTGGCCTTCTCCAGGCCTGGCATGAAAACCTGCTTTAAAGATTTTTCAATATCTAGCTCTTAGTAAAATTTTCTTTTACAATTCTTATGCCCATCAGTTAATTAAAGACTGGCTAGATATGCCCCATGAGAAGTTGTTACCATCATTGCCATCTTCATTATTTTTGTCTTTTTTTTGTTTTTGTGGGAGCTTCTAGGAAGCTTCCTTTGTCATGACCAGGTGCAGCGCAGTCCTGCTAAGGGAAGGGGGACATAGTGCCCACTTTGTGGATAGTGTGTGGAACTGCTCCATTGCGTAGACATCAGTTTGTCACTCCTGTGACCTGACCGGAGACGTAACTTCCTTTTTTCCAAACCAACTGATCACCCAAATGAAATGTAGGCCTCAACACCAGCTACCCACTGGTCATCTGAACAAAATGCAGGCTTGTCTTAGCCTGTATGCACACAAAAATTTTTAAAAATGGCAGCTGCGAATTCCACAATGCTGTTAATTGGAATTCAATTTTTTTTTATTTTTTAATTTTTTAAAATTTTTATACCTTTTATTTTTTATTCCCAAATACCCAAAAACTTATTAACACTTTAATACAATGAAAACCTGGTTGCATCTTTGTTTTAGATGTTGAAAGAGTGTAACCAGTAGGTAGCAGTGTAGATCCATTATTTTAAAATTTTTAATAGATAACCGGTAACCTTTGTTGAAATTGAATTATGTTTTGGCTGTTCAATATAAATTTCCGTTTTGAGAAGGAAGGTCCACGTTCCAACTCAGAGGCAATGTTTTTACTGGTATCATGGCTGTTAACATTAAAATATACTTAAAACACAAGTACACACATCCATACACACATGTGCGTGCACATACATACACACATACATACATACATATATACATACATACATAATAAAGAAAGGTTTGTAAGGTTGACCTGTAAGAGAAGAAAGCCACATTACTGTCTGATGTTCAATGAGAAACATGAAATATTTATAATTTGTTATAGGGTTAATTTGACATAATTAGAATAAATGTCCTAGTAAATCATAAAACAGCTGAGATCCATATGTCACTTTTTAGTCCCATTTCCAACCATTTGCCTTTAATGAACTATATCTCTAAAATTTACTCTTATTCTTTCCCTATCCTGACCCTTCTGGTTAATTACCCCTAAGCTGTCCCTCTGATAGGCCTAACTGTCCCTATACTATTTACAAATCTAAAGACTGAGGATTCCTAAAAATAGACAGGCCAAAGTTGTTTGTTGTCTTGGACTGATCCATCTTGTCTTATTATTAAGGACTTTGGAAGAATAATAATTATCCATAAACAACAATAATCACAACAATTATTAATTATTATTAACTATTAATAATCATTAACCATTATTAGTCACAACAATCATTAATAATTATTATGAATAATAATTGTCAGTTATAATAGCCAACAACAATAAACAATTTACCATTAGACTGAATTTCTATCAATTGTTATTAATAATTATATCTAGCAATAATAACTATAAGTATTAATAACAATTACTACTAATAATCAACAACAATCTATCATTAAACTGAATACTATGCATACTACAAACCCAATTAACAATTTTTAATTGTTAATTAAATAACACTAAGGGGTATAAAACAAACATTTTCTATGAATTGAATCTATTTATTTTTATAGTCAGCTAAATAGATTTAAACCTGTAGGGTTATAATGAATTAAAAGTGGGGACTTGCATTTACTCACACATACACACAACTTGAAGATGGGCTTAAAGAAACATAAAACAGTTTTATTCAAAAATTTCTCATTTAAATTGAACCAAAATATAAATTCATGTTGTTAAAGAGACTTTTACCAATGTTCCTTTAAAAAGACAATTTATCAGAGTAAGTTTGTTTTGTTAGAAATTCAAGGCCTGTAAATTTTCCTAGAAATCCATCTATCTTGTTTCTAAAATACTGAAATCAAAAGGATGTTACCTAAAATCAAAATTTAAAGGGCATTATTTAGATATCATGTGCTCAGTGCAGCAGCTGGTATGCATGCACAGCAGGCGGGCTTATGGCGCCAGGCCAGAGCTCAGACCACATATGAACAAGAATTCTGTGAGAAGAGATTTTTCAAGGTGAAACACGTTTTAAAAAGAGCAAGATAAAATTAAATCAACCAGGGGCTGGAGAGATGGCCTAGCGGTTAAGAGCACCGACCGCTCTTGCAGAGGACCCGGGTTCGATCCCCACACCCATGTGGCGGCCGAGAACCGTCCGAAACTCCAATTCCAGGAGAACTCCAGTTCCAGGGGAATCCGACACCCTCTTCTGACCTCCGCAGCACTGCACATCACGGGTGCACAAACTTGCATGCAGGCAACACATTCATACACATACGGAAATAAGTAAAATTTTAAAAAAAAATTTAAAAAAATTAAATCAACCAATTAATTTAACTGTGCACATATATTTACTCAAAGGATATCTAGGGTACCCAGGGGTTAAGTAAAAATATTACACTTTAAGTTAAACATGCTGAGATGGATTTGAATTACTGTCAGCTAAATCCCAACCTTGGATCTACAAATAGCCAACATGTTTTAGGTAAGAAGAGTTAGATTTAGAGAAAACCCACAAGAAGACAAGACGGCAACACACTTTTATCCAAAAATAGATTTTGTATTCAAAATTTAAGAGAAAAATGGCCAAGGCTTAAAATTATCTGGAAGAGGATGCTCTAGGAAGAGGGCTGTTCCTGTGAAAGGCCTTAATTGGCAACAGAAAGAAGTGAGCTCATGTGGAGTAGAGCTACCCAGAGAAAATTTACATATGAACAAGTTAAGATTGGAACAGAACTTGAGGAGATGGTTCCTCACAGCAGGAGATTAAGTCTTTCTTTGGGAGGGGGGTGGAATTTAAAACCAGAAAGTTTTTCAGACCTGTAGAATTCTGAAAAATGGTTTTAAGGCCAAGCATAACTGTTAAACCTTAATATTAAATTCAGCCTTGAGATCACTTGCTTTTATAGCCTACAGAAGTGACCATGCCAGGAGGCACATGCCTGGAAGGCATTGGATGGTCCCTTTGAACCCAATCAGAGCCAGGCTGCTCTCCTCCACGTGTACAAAGCCACATGCCCTCAGACCACTGTCCCATCCACCAAAAACAGCAAGAATGATGGCTCCACCACAACAGATAGATATAAGGAGAGAGAGAACAAAGAGAAGAAAAAGGCGAGATTAGGGGTATGCATACCTAAGTTTTCAAGGTTTCCGTCTGCCCCACATTCAGATGCCAATTGTGGGGTCACCTCCAAGATTTGTGACCAGGGCCCACTTAATCCTAGGATGACCCATGTGGAAATCCCACATAGGAAAGCACTCCATGTGGATGCATGTTGAGGTTCAAATGCAGAGAGAGATTTTATTCCAAAATGTCCGCTTAAATATCCATCATGACTCAATTCTCAGGGCCGAATCCTAAATCTTTTCATCACTACACCCCACCCCATGGGAGTGGCCAAGGAGGTACCATTGGCTTAGAATTCTACCCATCTTAACTAAGTTTTCCCACACTTTGAAGATTAGTTTTCTGGAAATGAGTTATTTCAGCCTATTGATGACATGGAAGATTTTTCTTTCTCCTTCTACTATAATAGCCATTTTTTGGTGTGTTGGGTTAGTGTCTATGGTCATTTTTAACATGGAAAACATTGGTACAGACTGTTCTGGTCTTCACAGTTTGTATTGAAAAGTCAGCTGTAATTTTAATGGATTTTCCTTTATATGGGACTTGTTTTTCTTTTGCAGCTTTCAGTATTTTTTCTTTATTCTGTACATTTAGTGTTTTCTCTGAGATATAGACTGGGGAGTTTCTTTTCTGGCCCTATCTATTTGGTGCTCTATATGCTTCTTATATCTGTATGGGCATGTCTTTCTTTAATTTTGGGAAATTTTCTTCTAAAATCCTGTTGAAGATCTGATTAATACCATTATCCTGAGATTCTTCTCCTTCCTTTATGCCTATGATGCATATGTTTGGTCTTTTCATGGTGTCCCTGATCATTTCCTGCATGTTTTGTTCCTATTTTGTTTTTGATTTTTGCTTTTTGGGTTTTTTTTTCCTTTTAATTTTCCTTTATACTTGCTTGAGCAGTCCAATTCTTCAACTATATCTTCCAGTCTGGATTTTCTGTTTTATATTTTCCATTTCATTCTATTGGTGATGGTTTCTCCCATCATTTCAAGTGGGGTTATGGAGTGTTTCACGTCCTTCTTCATTTAAGCCTCAGGTTACATTTCTTCAATATTTCTATCTCTTTTGCGAATTCAATCAGAATTTTATCCCTCTCTTGTTTAAGTTCTTTGATTTGTTCATGTATTCTTTAAATTTGTTGAATTCTTTGATAATGTTTATGATTGTTCTCTTAAATTCTGTGTCCTTCATTTTCTCCTAAACTCTTCTGTATGACTTATAATGATTGATGGGGACTTATTATTTGGGCATTTCATATTATTGTTGTTTGTTTGTTTGTTTTCATTTTTTATTTTTTTATTTTTTTTTCACATAAATTTATTTTTATTTTTTTAAAACAATCTAGACCCCATGCCCCCAATTCGCCCACTCCCAAAGAGCTCATGCATTCTGCAAATATGCTTTTCATCTCTTTCCCAGTCTTTCTCAATATTCTCTTCCATGAGGAAGTTGACTGTTTGAGCAGAAGTTCATGTTTCAGGTAAGTTCTTCGATTCAGCCTTTCTGTTGTGTGGTTGTGTGGTGGTGTTGTTTCAAATATGCATCCACTCTCCAGACTGCTTTGGACAAAGCTCAAGGGGGCCTACACAAGAATATACTTACAACTGGTTAGAATGGGCACTAGCATCCCACAGATGAGGGATGCCATTCTTCGTTTGTTTTTCCTGGACCTGTGTTACTTCACTAAGCAGATGTCCTCTAGCTCCAGCATTTATCCTGCCAAAAGCTCATGATGTATCTTTCTTTACTGTGCATAGAACTCCATTGTGTAGTATGTACCACATTCTCTTCTGTCCACTCTAGTTGAGGGCGCATTGGGTTTGGTTCAGCTCATTGCTCATTGTGAAGACAGCTGAAAAACATGCCAGCATGTGATCGTGCGGTGGGGTGGCCTTTGAGGATACATGCCCAGGAAGGGTATGGCTGGGTGGGGTGGCAAGTTCATTTCCAAGTTCTTCCAAGGGTTTCTTCCACACTGCTTTCCATGTGGCTGACGAGTTTGCAGTTCCCATCAGCATGGATGGAGTGTTCCCCTTCCCCACAACCTCTCCAGCCTTGGTCATCATTTGTTTTCTTGATCCTAGCAGTCTATTGGAGTAAATGATATCTTAAATTGAGTTTTATTTGCATTTTCCTTAATGATTCAGTGATGTTTTGTTGAACATTCTTCTTAAGGTGTTTCTCAGACGATCTCTACAGCAGCTGCACACAAGAAATTAAGGATTGACAATTGACAAATGTAACTCATTAAACTCAAAAGCTTCTGTACAATCAAAAAAAAACAATCAAGGAAAGTGAAGAGAAATCCCACCGAGGTGGAGGAAACCTTTACTGCAGATAATTGACAAATCATTGATTTCCAGAATATATAAACTACTCAAAAAACAAAGAAAAAAGAAAACAAATGACCCACTCAACAGATGGAGTAAAGAACTGAACAGAGACTTCACAAGTGAGGAATTAGAGATGTTCATATTATTGTTTTATGATTATGATTTTGGCTTATGGATTTCTTTTCTTGTTTGCAATTCTAGTGTGAGACTCAAACTTTCTTTGGTAAGTTGTAATCAACTTCTGTTTTTATACTTGATGTGCTTTGGTAATTTTCATTTGCTTATTTACTTATTTATTTTTATTTATTTATCTTTTTTAGGCAGGGTCTCCCTATAGGCCCTGCTGTCTTTGGAACTCAGTGTGTAGAGCAGGATGTCCTTGAATTCACAGAGATTAGACTGTTTCTGCATCAAGAGTGCTCCATGTGGTACCATGCCTAAAGACTGTTTAGTTGTTGGGTATGAAAAACTGGTTGGTCTAGGTTTCATGTTCTCTCTTTTGATTTTTATGTTGGAAGTACCAGATAATTCTAGTCCATCCACTCAGGAGTGTCCACAGATGCCCAAGTCAGACTAGAATCAAATGCTGTAGGGCTTTCTCCTAAGTTCTGATCCCCTGTATCCAGCAGGCATAGTGCAATTTGGAAAACCGGCTAGGCAGAAGCTGGATCCAGGCATTCTCAGGTAGTCTGTAAAGGTGTGGGCCATTACTAAAGGGCAGGGAAGTCTAGACTTGTATATGGGGGAATGGATGTAGGTGGACACATTGTAGGGGGATGGCCATGCCCCAAAACGCAAAGCTCACACTACAGGGAACTATTCTAGTTTGTCTTCCATTGCAGTGACAAAACACTCTGACCCACAACCAACTTGGGGAGGAAAGGGTTTATTCAGTTTTCATCTCCTGGGTCACAGTTCATCACTTAAGGAGCCCAAGGCAGGAACTCAGGGCAGGAACCTGGAGGCACGAGCTGAAGCACAGGCCATGGAGGAATGCTGTTCACTGTCTTGCTCACCTGGCTCATGCCCAGCCTGCCCTCTTATACCATACACAACAACCTGCCCAGGGTGGCACCACTCATTGTGGGCCGGGCACTCCCACACTGCTTGACCATCAAGACAATTCTCCACAGATGTGGCCACAGGCCAATCCAATGGAGCCAGTTCCCCAATTGAGGCTCCCTCAACCCAGGTGTGTCAAGTTGACACTAAAGCTATCCAGCATAATTGACCCATTGTCAACTTGACACACAAAACACATCACTATTAAACCACCACCTTTCCAGTTCTTATCCCCAAAGTATGATGTTAACATTAATCACAACCTAAGACAGTACATCCTTAAAAGTCCCACAGTCCTTAAAATGTCCAAATGCTTAAAAGTTCACAGTCTATTAAAAGTCTCTTAACTGTGGGCTGCTGTAAAATCCAAAACAAATACTGTCTTATTTCAAAGGGAAGAATCAGGTACTCTCAAACAAAACCTAAGTCCAGCAAAGTAGCTCAAGGCTGGACACCTGGGACTCACGATCTTCTGGGCTCCAAAGGATTTTGACAGCTCCCCCTCTCCAACTCTGCCATCCATGGCACACACAGCTCACCTCTAAGGCCCAGGCCGACTCCATTCCACACCTGCCGCTGCTCTTGGTGGTCGTCCCGTGGTCCTGGCATCTCCAAAAAGCTGGGGTCGCCACTGAAACTGAGACAGCACCTTCACCAATGGTCTATTCTGACCTTTTCTGGTGCAAAGCTTCAGCTTCTCTCCATGACCCCTGCACTCCTGGGGTCTTCACTGCAAGCGAGGTGCACTTCCAGCAATGGTCTTTCCTGACCTCTCACAGTGCCAAGTCTCCGCTGCTCTCTGTGACACCCTCAAATTTCAACACCAGAACCATATAGGAGACTATTACACATTACCAAGTCCTGCTTCTGGAACATAGCTTCTGTGTGCTGACCCTGGAACATAATTTATGTGTGCTGACCCTGAAGAAATTCTTCCCAGAAGATTTCACCATAGTGATGCTGGTCTCTTGTTACTTACAGCTGATTTTTCAGCCCCACCTAACCAGCATTAATTGTTCCAGTACAACAAAGATTTCACTTCAGGTTCTGGTCTCTTGTTACTTACAGCTGATTCTTCAGTCCCAGCTGACCAGAACCCACAGATTACACAGTCCTGATGATCTCTGCTCACGTTTGAAACTAGAAACTTCATAAGCCAGGCCTCCATCTTCTACAACTCCTCAGCAAAACTGCTCCAAGCTCCACAGCAACAATCTTTAAGCATTCAATGATCTTCCCAGCCCAAAGTTCCAAACGCCTCCACAATCCTTCCCCAAAACACCAAGGTAGGAACTCAGGGCAGGAACCTGGAGGTAGGAGCTGAAGCACAGGCCATGGAGGAATGCTCTTCACTGGCTTGCTTCCCTGGCTCATGTCTAGCCCACCTTCTTATACCTTACACAACCACCTACCCAGGGTGGCAGCACTCATTGTGGGCAGGTGCTTGACCATCAAGACAATACTCCACAGTGCTTGACCATCAAGACAATACTCCACAGATGTGGCCACAGGCCAATCCAATGGTGCCATTTCCTCAATTGAGGCTCCCTCAACCCAGGTGTGTCAAGTTGACACTAAAGCTATCCAACACAGGAGCTAATGGTGTAGTCCAGAGTTTCAGAATGTTAGGAGCAAAAGCAGGCCTGTGCCAGAATACTAGAAGGAGAACACGTTGTGTGGTCTGGGAAATTAGAGTTGCTCAGGCTGCAGGTGAATTAATGCTCAGTGAGTGGGATTACACTTACCAGGAAGGAAAGCAAGTCTCAGAAATCCGAGGCAAATTGTGGGTGGGGACAGCCAGGGAAGAAGGCTGGTCTAAGGAGTACAAAGTTCCGTTGGGGGATCAGACAACCTGTGAAAACTCTAAGAAGTTAGACTGAAAATTTTGTCTGGTTTGAGTGTAAGTGATTAGGCCACAGTGTGCCTGGTTGGACTAAGATTGTAGTCCAGAGATCTGGGATGCTAAGAGCAAAAGAAGAACTCTGCCCAACAGTATAAGGAGAGCAGGATGTGGCTCAAATAATATATTTTGATCATATTTAGATTCCCTAACATATAAGTACCTTCCATTCCTTATCCCCCACCAAATTTCTGTTTTCCAATATACCGAGGTTGTTTCTCCCCTTTCCAGCAGTCATTTGTTGCCACATTCCTCAGGTAGCACTGGGATTTCTTACCCATTTCCCCACATCTGTGCTGGGATTTTAGCTTTATTGGGGCTTGAGTATGTTGTCAACATTGCTGTGAGTTTATATGACTAACTTCCAAACTGTCTGGAAAACTCTGTTTCACTGTGGTTATCCACTCCTTTGCCTCTTAAATCATTTCACCCCCACTTCCACAATAAGCATTAAACTTGGGGAGGCAGAAATTGACTATAGATATGGTCCTCTTTGTTAATCATCATCTGTTATAAAAAGGGGCGTCTCTGCTGAGAGTTAAAAGACACATTAATCTATAATTATACTAATCATTAGAAATTTGTTTAATGATACATCTTCATGGAAGAAGAGTTTTATTAATTTTCCACCCATGGCCTCTGTTCCTCGGCCTGGTATCAATGACAGTTATGGGCTGCATTCTATCAAGCAGACCTTAAATCCCCCCCAAAAGTACTTGATTTTTGCGGGTCACAGGATTCATATGTGGTTAAGATTCATGAATACATTTTCTCTTCAGTTAGCTTGCATAGAAACTTCCAGCACTATGAGTGATAGGAAGTAAGATTACAATTTTAAGTCAGCACCAAGTTGTTTTCTCATTTTCATGCATGTAGTATCTTCAGGAGTAAGCCCTTATTGTGAGGTTGTAATGGTTTACCAGGCATAAGGGCAATGGCCAGTATTATTTGAGGGTCTATGAAACCTTGTTAACAACTTCAAAAAATAGAATTTCAGTCCTGTTAGGCTTTTCACACGCAAACCTATAGTGTCTAGTAGGAGTAATGCACCCCATTTCATGTTGTAAGGTAACTCCTTTTAATCACTTTTAAAAATGTTTATATGTATATATTTTCATTAGCTTCTATAGTGGCAGGATTCCATATACCTTTACCTAAAGCTCTTCCACATTGTTTATCCATTTTGACACTCTCTTCTCTGACCTACCCTCCCACTCCCTACCTTTGTTAGACTTTCTTGTAACCAATTTTTAAATAATATTTTATTGATTATTCAAGAATTTCATATATTTTGATCATATTCAAACTTTCGAATCCTTCTCCTCTCACATGGCCTACATTTGTATAGACTGATTTTTTTGTGGATATCATACAATATATCTTAGTCATATTTAGCCACCTCTTCCCTATCTGAATCCCTCCATAGACCACACACAAGACTTCATGCATTTTGTCATATATGATAAGGCCTATCAAGTCAATTCATGTACCCTGATGTCCTTTGGTGTGTGTTTGTCAACTGAAGCATGATCAACACATCTAATGTAACTCCCTTAAAGAAAATAAATGACAGAATTCACCGGGTGTGGTGGTACACGCCTTTAATCCTAGCACTTTGGAGGCAGAGGCAGGTGGATCTTTGGGAGTTCAAGGCCAGCCTGGTCTACAGAGTGAGTTCCAGGACACCTGGGGCTACAGGGAGACCCTGTCTCAAAAAGACCAAAAAAATATAAAAAAGACAGAATTCATGAAATACACTGGGGGTTATGGAGGGCTTCCAGTGAGGAAGGGGGCATAAAAAGGACTAAGATATTTTGCATGAAATATACAAAAATTCGATAAGCCCAGCATGTGCTCCGCTGGGTGAGCAGAATTCACTCGTGTCCTGCAGAACTCCAACCTGCAAAGTACCATGTGAGGGCTGCCTTCCTGGGAACTTTGGGCACCCCTGTGCCCCATAGAGTCCTGATATCACCCAGGACCTTCTAACCTTCTGGCTCCAGTGTGGCACTGGGGTGGAGCTAGCTGTGCTCCACACAGAACAAGATCAGCATGCACCCCACTGGTCCACCATACCTCACCCTTGCCCTGCATAATGCCAACCTGCAAATGACCAGGTGAGGAGTGCCTTCCTGGGGACTTTGGATACCCCTGTGCCTCATAGAGGCCTGGTATTTCCTGGGACCTTCCAACCTTCCTGCCCTAGTGTGTGACATGGGCGGAGCTAGCTGTGCTCCACACAGCACAAGACCAGCATGATCCCCACTGGGTGAGTGGACTTCAACCAGTGTCCTGCAGAACTCCAACCTGCAAAAGACTAGCCTAGGGAAGTGGTGGTTCAGAGGATCTAGGATTGCAGCCAACGTTGAGGGCATCAAAGAAATCCAAAGAAACAAATTAAAACAACATAATTCCACATGCCAAAGACACACACACAAACACACACATCTCACACCACACACACACACAATTTATTTTTGATATTGATAACATGCCAGACAGTAAAAACGTAAATATGAAAATCCACACCAATTTCCAGTCTTAGTAGAGGACTTCCAGCAATGAGATCTCCCTGGATGGAAAACCAAGACATTGAATTTAAGAAAAAAATTGTGGACAATTAATCAAAACAAATTATGAGACTAAGGGAAGAGAAATAAACTCAAAAAAGTACCAAGAGGGTGATAATGACAATGCATTGGAAGAACTAAGGGGAGAGATTGAAAATTCAAGAAAGGACCTAGAGGGATAATGACAAAATGTTGGAAAAGAACTGAAAGGAGAGAAATGAAAACTTCAGTAATGAAGTGGAAACTTGAAAAGATCTCCAGGCTGAAGGGAAAAAAGAAAACTGAAACCAGCAAGACTACAGAGAGAATGACAGGCTCCAAAAAGAAGTGGAAAACATAAAAGAAATCACAGGAAAAATGAAAAGGAAAAATGAACATTTATCCAATTAACAGGAAAAGGTTGGGAAAAAGCCTCAAGCAGAATGGAAGAGAGCGAAAAAAGAATATCAGACAACACAGAGATAACACATGGTCCAACAATAATGCTCAATGTAAAATTATGAAAAATTAAAAAAAAAAAACAACCAAGCAGTGGAACAACCAAGAAATCTGGGACAATAAAAAAAAAAAAAAAAAAAAAAAAAAAAAAAAAAAAAAAAAAAAAAAAAACCACGCTGGGAACGTGGTAAGCATAACACCATTTAATCCCAGCACTCAGTAGGCAGAGGCAGGAAGATCTTTGTGAGTTCAAGGCCAGCCTGGTCTACAGAGTGAGTTCCAGGTCAGCTGGGGCTACAGGGAGACACTGTCTTGAAAAGACAAAAAAAAAAAAAAATACAAAACAGAAAAGGAAAAAAACCTACACATCAAGGGATAGAGGAAGGAGAAGAATCCCAAGACAACACTATTGACCAGATCTTCAACAAGATAATAGAAGAAAATTTCCCCAAACTGAAAAAAGACAAACCCATACAAATACAAGAAGCACATAGAACACCAAACAGACAAGACCAGAAAAGAAATTCCCCACTCCATATAATTGTTAAAACACTAGATGCTCAAAACAAAGACAAAATACTGAAAGCCACAAAAGAAAAACAACATGGTACATATAAGGGGAAACCCATCAAAATCACAGCTGACTTCTCAGAGCAAACTATGAAAGTAGAAGAATGTGAACCAAAGTATTCCCAGGACTAAACTACTTTAGATGCCCACCCAAACTACTATACCAGCAAAAAAGTCAATCATAGTTGAAGGAGAAAGAAGAATCTTTCAGGACATGAACAAGATGAAAGAATACATGTCTAAGAAACCAACACTTCAGAAAATCCTCAAAGCAATCCAAAGGACAGAGGAAATAAGCAACTATCCCTAAGTAATTAAAGAGAGAAAGCAACAAACTCATAACAGAGTAAATATAAACCTAGACCAAGAATGCAAACCAAAAATAAGGTAAAAAGAAGCAACACACATCTCTCAATAATAACCTTAAATACTAGTGGTCTAAACTCCCCAATCAAAAGGCATAGACTGGGAGAATGGATTAGGAAAGTGAACCATTCTATATGATTTCTACAAGAAACCCTCTCACCCTCAAGGACAGACACCACCTTAGAGTGAAAGGATGGAAAAAAAGTATTCCAAGAAAATGGTACCAAGAAACAAGCTGGAGTGGCTATTCTAATATCAGACAAAATATATCTCAAAGTAAAACTAATCAGAAGGACAAAGAGGGCCATTACATCCTTATCAAAGGAATGATGAACCATGAAGACTTCACAATCCTAAATGTCTATGCAACAAACTCTGGTGCACCTAACTTTATAAACACAACTCTGCAGGACCTCAAGACACAGATTAATCCTAACACACTAATAGTGGGAGACTTCAACACCCCACTGAGCCCCTTGGATAGATCAACAGGACAAAAAATAACCAGAAAGACATCAGAATTGAACAATACAATACACCAAATGGACCTCACAGACATCTACAGAGTATTCCACCCAAATACCAGAGAATATACTTTCTACTCAGCACCTCTCAGAACATTCTCCAAAATCAACCACATACTGGGACACAAAAGGAACCTTAATAAATACAAAAGGATAGAAATCATTCATTTCATGCATTCTATCACACCACAGTGCAATAAAGCTCAATATGAACCCCAGAATAAGTCCAACTAGCTACAAGAACTCATGGAGACTAAACAACACAATCCTGAGCAATGAATGGGTCAGGGAAGAAATAAAGAGTGAAATAAAAGTATTCATGGAACTGAATGAAAAAGACAATACAACAAAACAAAATCTGTGGGATAATTTAAAGGCAGTCTTGAGAGGGAAATTTATAGCCCTAAGTGCCCACATCAAACAAACAAACAAACAAACAAACAAAAAACACAGAAAGGGAAAATAAATGACCAGACGACCAGACACTGCAGCCAAAATAACTTGAGAGACAACAGCAAATGAAGCCTAAACCCAACAGACAGGAAGAAATAACAAAAATGAGAGCAGAAATCAATGAAATAGAAACAAAGAAAACAATACAAAAAAATCAATGAATCCAAAAGTTGGTTCTTTGAAAGAATAAAGAAGATAGACAGAACTTTAGCCCAGTTAACCAAAAGAAAGTGAAAGAGCAACTCCAAATCAATAGTATTCATGATGAAAGGGGAAACATCACCACAAACAAAGAAAAGATCCAGACAATCATATTGGAATACTTCAAAAATCTATACTCCACTAAATTTGAAAACCTAAGAGAAATGGATGAATATCTTAAATCCTGGGAACCAACACAGCTTAACCAAGAAAAGATTAACAGTTTAAACAGACTCATAATATTTGAAGAAATTGAAGATGTAACTAAAAACCTCCCAACTAAAAAAACAAAGCCTGCTCCAGATGGTTTCACAGCAGAATTCTATAAAACATTTAAAGAGGTCTTATAACCATTGCTACTCAAACTGTTTAGACGGATACAAACAGAGGGAATTCTCCCAAACTCCTTATATGAAGCCAGCATCACTCTAATACCAAAGCCAGGCAAAGATGCAAGCAAAAAAGAAAGCTATAGACCCATCTCACTAATGAATATAGATGCAAAAATCCTCAACGAAATACTTGCAAATTGCATACAGACCCACATCAAAAAGATCATCCTTCATGATCAAGTTGGATTCATACCAGAGATGCAGGGATGGTTCAACATACGTAAATCAACAAATATCATAAAACACATAAATGGAATGAAATACAAAAACCACATGATCATCTCAATTGATGCAGTAAAAGACTTTGACATGATCCAGCATCCCTTCATGTTTAATGTCCTAGAGAGAATAGGACTGAAAGGAACATTCCTCAACATGATCAAAGCCATATATAGCAAACCCACTGCCAACATCATCCTAAATGGAGAAAATTGGAACCATTTCCTTTAAAGGTGGGAACCCCACAAGGTTGCCCCCTATCGCCACTCCTCTTCAACATAGTGCTCAAAACACTTGCTAGGGAAATAAGTCAAGAGAAGGAAATTAAAGGAGTATTAATCTGAAAAGAAGTTAAGCCATCCGTTTTTGCAGAAGATATGATAAGTTAGCTATGGGATGCTAAAAACTCCACCAGAAAACTTCTAGAAATGATTAAGAGTTTTAGTAAAGTGTCAGGCTACAAAATTAACGTGGAAAAATCAGTAACCTTTCTTTACAACAACAGTAAACAAGTGGAGAAGGAGTACAAGAAGATCTTCCCACTTACAATAGCCTCAAAAATAAAAAGATACCTGGGAACAAACCTAACCAAAGATACCAAAGATCTCTAAAACAAAAATTTTAAACCCCTGAAGAAGGAGATTGAAAATGACATCAAAAGATGGAAAGACCTCCCATGCTCATTGATTCAACACAATCCCAATGAAAATCCCTCTGAGCTTCTTCACAGACTTGGAAAAATATTGTTAAATTCACATGGAAAAACAAGAGACCCTGAATAGCTAAAGCAATCCTGAGTGAAAAATGCAGTACAGGGGAGATTGCCCTACCAGCTTCACACTATATTACAGGGCCATAGTCAGAAAGACAGCCTGGTACAGGCACAAAAACAGACCAGTTGACCAATGGAACAAAATCGAAGATCCAAATTTGAGCTCATACAATTTCAGCCACCTCATATTTGACAAAGGGGCAAAAAATGATCAATGGAGGAAGCATAGCATCTTCAGCAAATGATGCTGGCAAAATTGGATCACCATCTGTAGAAGAACAAAATTAAACCTGTGTGGAATTCTAGGTTCCGAGACCTGGACCACCACTCTGATGTAGGACACAGACAACCAACTCGAAGGAAGGCTGACAAAGTTTTATCTCTGAATCTTAAGCTTTTATATCTCTCACAGTTTGCAGAGGTTTTCCAAAGGCAATTATAGAAAGCTGCACAGTGTATAGTATGTGCTAGATGCAAGGAAGGCTCCAGGAGAGAAACACGATTCAAGGTTCAGCAGGCCTATAGCCATAAAAGTAAACAGGAAGCATAGTGGCATTAGGTTTCAGCAATAATATGTCTAACAATTTCTGTGTTTACATTCTAAGTATAAACAATCAAGGGCAGAGTCTTAGCTAAATTCTGCAAGCTTCTACCAAGCCCAAACATTCAAACACAATCATACCAAGTAGGCCCTCCGCCAACTTTTTGAGAGGCTTCTTTTAAGCCTTTGACATTCATCCAGCCAGAGAATTCATAACTCCACTATTCCCCGATTCTTGTTAAGACCAACAGTAAGAGCTATAAATTTCTCATGGGTTCCTGAAGAGTGCCACCAGGCCCATCAGAATCCTATGTAAAATAAAAGAATTGATCAAAGTCCAATTATAAAAGGGAGTAACGAAGACCCAGAAAACCAATGTACTGGGTTTAATTTAGACAGGGTAGATGACAGAGCATCATAAAAATCTGAGGAAAGCATTTCAGGGGGAGTATGAGCAAATGTCTGTTATGTCTTTTTGTAACTCTGAAATATCTAAGGAGAAATTATGCCAGAGGTCTAGAAGATGATTCTTCACCTCTTCCAAGGGTGTTTAGTAGAGTTATAAAGGGTATTAATTAAACAAAAGGTAGAAAAGTTTCAATGGCAATGTAAGTTTAACTGTTGACGCAATTGATCAATAATATCTCAAAGTTTAGAAATTTGGGCAGCAAATCTGTCATTGCTGAGCCCAAAGTGAGTGTGACTGGTTGTGCCATCTGGTTATGAAATTATGATTTTGTATAGAGTTATGCAGGGTCATGCATTAAACTGTTCCTATTGTGATAATTGTTATAAACCAAATAATGTCTATTATGAACCAATTAATGAAACATTTTGCTCTACAGAAAGGTAAAAAAAAGTAATTCATGCAGTAACAGAGTCTGTCCAAGGTTCTGGTAAATGAACAGGTAACCATAATCTTAACCTCTGAGGTAGTAATACAATACTGTTAGAGGAAGAATTAAAAGGAATAGTGTGATTAAAACATGAATATAAAGAAAAATCTATATAAGAGAATACTTTTAGTGAATCATGTAAATTTTCCAATGGCTATTAAGAAAGGTTTAACACAGGAACATATATACCCAGAGAAAGTATAAATTATGGTGTAGTTCTGAGGTATTATAACAGTTGTTTAGTCAATAGTTCTTATGAATTCGTGTAAAGCAGCAGGAGTATTTCAAATATTTCATTGTTTAGGACTTAGGGGGTGAACCATTTGAGGATGGGGAGATGACAAACCTCCATTTATCCATGAAAGAACTGAATCTGTGTTGCTCCACAAGCTGGAAGTTGTGTGATTAAAATAAGTTATGTTAAAAGTAATATCTGAAGAGTCATTATAAGAGAAAGTATTACAACTATTAAAGTACCCATGTGATCCCCAGTCAATAAAGTTGTAATTAGATAACGTAGCAATCTTGTCAAATGAGCCTCGATAGTTAATCCACAAAGGTCCTTGTGTTGATGAGTCCAGAAAACTGCTTCATATACCTCGGGTGGTAAAAGCTCCCGGTAAGTCTTGTTACCTACTTGACCTTTGAGGAAAATATATATATTCCTCAAAGGTCAAGTAGGTAACAAGACTTTACATATCTATATCTATCTATCTATCTATCTATCTATCTATCTATCTATCTATCTATCTATATCTATCTATCTATCTATCTATCTATCTATCTATGTAAAATTGAACAGAAAAGAAGCACTGACATGAAAGTCTATGTGAAATGCAGTCTGATTGGCACAATTGTATCCCCATCATTGTGGAAATATTTTTAGACATATATCAAGCATCCCAAAGTATATAAGGAGAGTAGAGAATCCCAAAGACATATCAACTTTAGTTCCTTCATTTTCAGGTTTGGGGATAGGCCCCATTTCCCAAGGAAGGGGAAAATGAAATGAGTCATTGGTGTATATTAAAGGGCCATGGTCAGTCCAATCCAATATCTGCAAAAGAGGGGGCAAAGGAATATATGCTCAGTAGGCGTAATTATAAGTGCTCACCCCTGAAGCACAGGTTAGAATTGTCATCATGGCAAGCAGAAGATAATCAGGTGTCGGGGGTGGGGGTGTTCCTGAATTGTGAACAGTAGTTTCAGCTTTTTTGGATAAATTCTTCATTTGTGCCCATGTAGGATATGGAGATGTTTGTGATTTGGTGGAGCGAGGTTTCTTATGAGATGGCTGATGCATGGCCATGTCTGCTTTTTTCTGTATCAACGTTGTCATGGTGTTGTCCCATCTTTTCTCCTGTGTCTGGGCGTCCGTGTTGGATACAATGGAGCAGAGCTCAAACGTCTGATCCATCACCTAAGGTGATAAGAGCATATCTCTTTCCCATTATTTTTATTTGACCTGGTTTACTAGAACTGGAATAGGTTCCAGTAGAAGTGGTTTTGAAGAGGAAGTAAAATGTGAATTAGCATGAGTTGAGGAGTAGGGTTTGGTGAGAAGTAAAAATTGATAGTAAATAATGTGAAAAGGGACCATATGTGGCTGCTGTTCCCCCTTTTTTGTCTTTTTTTTAAATTGTTGTTTTAAGGTATGGTTAGCTCACTCAGTGAGAGTTTGACCTTGAGGATTATAAGGAATACCTGTTACATGTTTGATCGACCATTTTTGTGTAAAATTAGTAAAAATTTTTTCATGTAAATGTAGGGCTATTATTAGTTTTTAATTGTGATGGGACACCCATAACAAGAAAGGTAGCAAGTAATGTATGTATAGTAGTTTTAGCTGTTTTAGATTTTGTGGGAACTGTCCAAATAAAGGATGAATGGGTATCAATAACTCCAAAAAGAAGATTGGCTCCTGGTGTGGGAAAGTGAGTAAAATTAGCTTGTCAGATATGATTAGAATGTAGTCTGTGGGGATTAGAGTCTCTGGGTGTAGTAGAAGCATGAAGCAGGACATAAATAGAACAGGAGCATACAATTGAGCGTGCTTGGGAAAGAGAGATTTTGTAGGCATTGTGTAAACAAAAAACATTTGAATGTAAGCCAGAATGTTTTTGTTGAAGTGTAGAAAATATAGGCATAGCCAGGGCATCAGTCAAGGCGTTACCCTCAGCTAAAGGTCCAGGTAGGTTTGAATGTGAACGAATATGAGTGATATATAAAGGACAGGTACGATCTTGTAACAAAGATTGAAGTTGTGAAAAAAGAGTGAACAGTGTAGGGTCAGTAGAATGTAAGGAGGCTGTAACTATATGGGGGAAGAGCTGGACAACATACTGAGAGTCAGATACTATGTTTAAAAATTTGTGTATTTTTGTTAGTAATTAAATTAATGTAAAGAGTTTAGAACATTGAATAGAATGATATGGCCCAACAGAGGATTTTTGGATGTTAGGACCAACAATGGCATACTCACCGTTCATTGAGGTATTTATAAAATAAGTGGGAGCTTTAGCGATTGGAGAGGAAGAAACAATATTGTTAATAATAAATTTAGTATATTTAATAAATGTTTATAATTTTTCTGTAGGAAGTCCATACTGTAACTGTTCCATATAATTAGTAAGACCAATTTGTAACCAAGTAGTATGGGGAAATGTAAAGGAGAACTTTTTTTTTTAGTAATGGGTAAAAATATAATACTTGGGTCCTTTGTCGACATGTATACAATGCATCGTTGAGAGGTAGCTAAGAGTTGTCCTATTAATTGGACATAAGATAAATGTTTTTGTTGTTTTGAGTGAAGATCAACCCATTTTAACGGTAATAATTTTCGAGTAATAATGGCAGTGGGTGTACGTGTAGAGGGAATTATTACAAGTTATATTGGCAAGTTATAATCAACTTTATGAAGAAAGGTATTCTCAATTTGTTGTTTTACTATTTGTAATTTTAGTAAGGCATCAGGAGATAGCGTTCGAGGGATATTAAGCACTGAATCACCTTCTAAAGTAGAAAATAGTTAGTGTTGAAGTAAGAATGTCTAGAGATGATTGAAGCCAATTAATATTTTTTTAATTTTTGAAAGTTATTGAGAGTTTTTAGATTATTACGTTTAAAAGAAAGTTTTGGGGGTTTGATTTTAGTCTGGTTTACTATATAACCAAGATATGAAACAGGAGTGATACTTTGAATTTTTTTTTTTAGGTGTTAAGGTAAGCCCATATTGTTGTAATTTAGAAACTTTTTGAAAAGAGTGTCTAAAGTATCTTGTTTTTTAGTAGAAATTAATAAATTATTTATGTAATGAATAATATAATGAGTAGAATATTTGGCTCTTAAAGGTTGCAGAGCCTGGTCTGCATACCATTAGCAGATAGATTTTTATTTTTTACTTTTTGAGGTAGGACCATTTATTGGTATCTCTGTAAGGGAGCTTTGTAGTTTGGTTGGGGTAAAGAAAATTTAAATCTGGGATGGTCCTAAGGATGGAGAGGAATAGTGAAAAAAAGGGAGCTGTGTAGTTTGGTTGGGGTAAAGAAAATTTAAATCTGGGATGGTCCTAAGGATGGAGAGGAATAGTGAAAAAACAATCTTGTAAATTAATAACAATAAGTGGCCATTTATCAGGGATGTGGGCGGGGGAGGGCAAGCCTGATTGTGATGGATCCATGGGAATTAAATTTTTATTAACATTTTTGAGATTAATAAGTATGTGTTATTTTTTAGATTTTTTTATAGTAAATATAGGAGAATTTTAAGGTGAGGTGGTAAATTCTAAATGTTCCTCCTTGAGTTGTTTTTGCACAATATCATTGATAGTCATTAATTTTTCCATAGTAAGGGGCCACTGAGGGGTCCAGATAGGGTCATTAGATTTCCAATCCATTTTTAGTAGCTGTAATTCAGTGGCCCCTATGAAAAAAGTTTCAAGAATGGAGATTTTTGTATTGGTTTGCTGTAGAAAATCACGTCTCCATAAATTAACAGGCAGTTGGATCATAAAAGGCCATAGAAATGTTAAAATGTTATCAGCCCCTTGTGCTCCTAAAATTTCAGCACTGATAAAAGTTTGTTTAGCTATGATGAGCCTACTCCTGACAGAATAGCCTTGGCTCTTTTTTTAGGCCAGGAATTAGGCCATTCCTCAGTGTAAATGACTGAAACATCAGCTCCTGTATTTAACATGCCAGTAAATGCCTTTCCTTTTATGTAAAGGATCAAAATGGGTCTAGAATGTTCCTGGAGTAGGGTGGTCAATGCATCAAATGGGGTAGTGCTGTCAAAGCCTCCAGTTTTATTATTAGTAGTTTTATTTTTAGGGTGACAATATGGAAGGAGTAACAGTTGTGTAATAAATTTTTCTTTCGAGACTTTAAGATTTTTGGATAAATGTAACATAAGAGAAAATTTTTCTTGATTATTTTCACCTATAACACCAGTATGAACTATATGACCCAACGTAGTGCAGTTACTTCATCCTAATAATAGTTTAACTGTGTTTTCTTGGAATAGGGCCATAATATTCTGTTAGTATTTTATGAGGATTATGTATAAAAAGTAACTCCAAGATTTTAGGGGCTGTAATATCAATAGCAGTATTGTTCTTAGTGGCTGTTTGTAATAACAAAATATTAGGTTTATTATTTAAAGCTTGTATTCCCTCAATTTGTCTGGGCCTGAGGGCAGGCCCCTGTATTAGTTTCCCTGATGTGGTTTGTCTTTGTCCTACATTAGGTTTTTTTCTTATCAAATTTATATCTACATTCTCTAAGCCAATGAACCCCTTTTTTGCACCTAGGGCACATTTCAAGGGGCTTTCTTTCTGCAGAAGAATTAACAGGGTTTTTATGAAGTTGATTAGGGACATAACAGTCTTTATGTATATGTCCCATTTTGCCACAGTTGCAACATTTAACATTAGATGCTTAAGTTTCTAGAACTGTTATTTTAGCCTTATGATTGATAGAGCCAATATTTCTATAAGCCTTCATGTAATCCATAGTTGTTGCTGAATTTTTTATAGGTCTGATAACTTCCTGGCAGTCTTTATTAGCCTTATCATAAGCCAGTTGTTTAAGAAAGATCTGTTGTACAGTAGTATGTTTTATAGTTTTTTAATAGTATTTTGTAATTTACTAATAGAGTATAATCTTTAGAAGGACCATGTACAATGTTTACAAAAGATCTTCCAGCTGTATCTGTGTCAATGTTTTTTTCATGTTCTAATGGCTACCTCCTTAATTCAGTACATCATAGGCAATTGGATTTGAATTGATTGAGATTGAGTATTTGCCACGGTCTCTGTGCCTGTTAGCATGTCATAAGTTAAATAGGCAGAACTACCACAAGAAATATGATCCTGTAATATTTGTTTAGGTTTATCAGAAACCCATATTTGCCATTGTAAAAATTGTTGAGGTGTAAATACCATTTTTGCCAAAAATGAAAAATCATGCAGGAGCCAATTATTCGCCCAGGTTTTCAAGAATTCTATATTAAATTTAGAAGTTGCTCCATAAAGTGTGTAGGCCTTTTTGAAACTGGCCATAACATCAAACCCCAATGCATTCCAAGAGTTAATACCTTGCTGCAGGTGGTTAAAGAAAACTGGAAGAGCAAGCCAAGGAAGATAGTCAAGAGGAGGAGGCAGGTGAGATTTACTGTTATTTAGAATAGGCAAAGTAGTGGGGAAATTTATCTGAAGAGAAGTAGTAGGTGAGTTAGAGGCAGAAGGAGCCATCGGGGAAGCTGGATTTGGAAAACCTTGGGGAGAGTAGACCACTCAGGTGTCAGTGGAGGGAACTCTTGCCGGAGGGTTCTGCAGCCACCACCTGCAAGGGAATCACCTCACTGAACATGATAGCTTTCTCAGCAAAAACATGCCTTTTATCATCTTCATTAATTTCATATTCATGTAAGGATTTAACTGTAGAGGCTTTACTATCACATGTCTTTCCTTCCAATCTTATCAATAGTGAGCAAATAATTGCCCATGAAACCCACCTATCTGGAGGGATTTTTTTCTTGCTTATAAGCCTTTTATACATTTACTTTCACTTTCTCCCATGACTCTAAATCCAGTGCCGCAGTATCTTCAATCACGGATTGTATGATAAAACTATTTTATAACATGCTACTAACTGAGAGAGTAAAACTTTAACATTTATCTCCTTCAAAAAATGATAACTTAATGTAACAAATGGATTTGTACTGACCTGGTGTCCCATTGCTGCTTACCTTGTTCTGCAGGAGTTGGTGGCCTGTTCAATTTATCATTCAGGTCCCTGTTAGGGCGCCATTTGTGTGGAACTCTAGGTTCTGATACCTGGACCTCCACTCTGATGTAGGACATGGACAACCAACTCGAAGGAAGGCTGACAAAGTTTTATTTCTGAATCTTAAACTTTTATATCTCTCACAGGTTGCAAAGGTTTTCCAAGGACAATTACAGAAAGCTGCACAGTGTATATGTGCTAGATGCAAGGAAAGCTTCAGGACAGGAACAGAAAATTCAAGGTTCAGCAGGCCCAGCTATAAAAGTAAACAGGGAACATAATGACATTGGGTTTCAGCAATAATATGTCTAACAATTTCTGTGTTTACATTCTAAGTATAAATAATCAAGGGCAGAGTCTTAGCTGAACTCTGCAAGCTTCTACCAAGCCCAAGCATTCAAACACAATCATACCAAGTCAGCCCTCCACCAACTTTTTGAGAGGCTTCTTTCAAGCCTTTGACATTCATCCAGCCAGAGAATTCATAACACCACAAAACCCTTACCTCTCACCCTGTACAAAAATAAACTCCAAGTGGATCAAAGATCTCAGTGTGAAGCCTGAAACCCTGAAAGTGATAAAAGAAAAATTTGGCAATAACCTACAAGACATAGGTGTAGGAAAAGACTTTCTAAATCAGACAGCAGCCACACAGGAATTAATATCAACAGTTGACAAATGGGACTTCACAAAACTCAAAAGCTTCTGTACAGCAAAAGAAACAATCAAGGAGGTGAAGAGAAAACCCACAGAGTGGGAAGAAATCTTTACCAGTAACACATCTGACAGAGCATCAACATCAAGAATATATAAATACTCAAAAAACAAAGAAGACAAATGACCTACTCAAAAGATGGAGTAAAGAGCTGAACGGAGTCCTCACAAGTGAGGAATAAATATGGCTGAGAAACATCTTAAAAAGTGTTCAACGTCATTAATAATTAAGGAGATGCAAATAAAAACCCCTCTCAGATATCATCTCACTCCAGTACAACTAGCTAAGATAAAGAAAACAAAAGACAACAGATGCAGGAGGGTTTGTGAGGAAAGGGGAACACTCATCCACTGCTGGTGGGAATGTAAACTTGTACAACCACTATGGAAAGCAGTGTGGAGAACCATTAAAAAACTCGGAATGAGCTTACCACCTGACCCAGTCATACCACTCCTGGGTATACACACATAAGACTCATCCTACTGCAAAGATACATGTACATCCATGTTTATTGCAGCTCTCTTCACAATAACGAAGAGTTGGAACCAACCCAAATGCCCCTCAACAGACAAGTGGATGACAAAAATATGGTACAGCTACACAATGGAGTACTATTCAACTGTAAAGAAAGATGGTATTATGAACTTTTGCAGGTATATGGAAGGAGCTCGAGGCCATTATGCTGAGTGAAGTAACACAGTCCCAGAAAGACAAATGGAGAATGGTTTCCCTCATTTGTGGATGCAGATACCAAACCCCCAGACTAAAGGCAAGCTGAATGACATTAGGGTTATATTTTTGTTTATCTGAAAGCAACTATGTTGTTATAATGTGAATCTCTCAATGGGCTCTAGAATCCACCCAACAATTATTTTCAGATTCTGTAATTACTGTATATGGATGGAGAGTATGTATCCATATTTTTGAGTAATATGAAATTAACTGAGGAAAATGTGAATTTCCTAAGCATAAAAAAGACTGAGAGAAAGATGCAGGACAATTATGGCAGAATGTATGATCTCGGATGGGACGGGGTGGGGTGGGGAGAAGGGATAAGGGAATATGACTGAATAGAAATGAAAAATGATGTATGAAAAACACAAACATCAATAAATAAAATTAAAAAAATTAAAAAAAGAAATAAAATTTCCAAAGATGGTTTTATGGCAAACATAAAAAAAAGAAATATACAAAAATTCAATAAAAATATGAAAGAAAAATATACAGAAGCAAAAAAGCTACTCTCCTTCACTCAGCAGTGATTAGCTGCCTATAGTTCCTCACTAAAGGAGATTTGGCTTCTTTCAGTTCTATGATGGACTTTTGTCTGCTAGAGTTTTCATGGGTTTGCTACATGCTGTCACCATTTATAAGTTCACATGAGCAACATCCCAAGGGCCTGTAAGGCTATGTTTCCTTATGGTCCCTTCTTCCCTGACTCTTACAATCTCTCTCCCCCTTCTTCCACAGTGGTCCCTTAGCCATGGTTGAAGTTTAATACATGTGTTCTGTACAGGGACCCACACTCTGGGCTCTAATTTTCTACACTTGGCCATTTTGGGCCTTTTGTTTTCATTGCCCTCTGTTATGTAAGTAAGCTTCACTGATGAGAGTTGAGAAATTCAATAGTATTCTTTCTATACATTTCGTTTGTCCTATGAGACTTCAATGTAGACCTTCCTTTGTAGTCATGTCACTTACAGTTGGGCATTACACATTTCAAGGCCTATGTTATTCAATTTGTGTCACCCAAATACACTTTGTTATGTTCCAAACCTTGTTCTATGATCAATCTCCCTGTGGCCACAGCTTAAAAGAAAATTTACTCTCCCTCACCCAGTGGCTCTCAATTGTCAATAGGTTCTCACTAAGGCCTAGGGCTTCTTGCTTACCGCCTACATTCATGCTGGATTTTTCTTGGCTTGGGCTTGTACAGGATTTGTTCATGCTGTTTGAAGCTCTGTGGATTCCTAAGTGCATCAGACCTGTAAAAGTTTGTGAAAGACTGTTACCTTATATCCATCTACCACCTCTTGCTCTTACACTCTCCACCCATCATCCTAAAAATTGCTTTTGCAAAAGGAATAAAAATGTCCCATCTGTAACAATGCTCCACTCCTATTCTCTGCATGTTGAACAAGTGTGATTCTCCATGTTAATATATTTATGAAACATGAAGAAGCATCTCTGTTCACAGTTGGAGGGTGCCTTAATCTATGGGCATTATGGTAATTTATTAGGAGTTGGCTTAATACTGTATCTTTTTTAATTTTTAATTTTTATTTTTTATGTGTATGAATGTACTGTCTACATGTAGGTTTGTGCACCCATGTCATGCAATGCTGCAGACGTCAGAAGAGGGCATTGGATTCCCCTGGAACTGTAGTTAAAGACAGTTCTCAGCCACAATGTGGGTGCAGGGGATTGAACTCAGGTCCTCTGCAAGAGCAGTCAGGGGCACTCTTAACCAATAGGACATCTCTCCAGCCCCAATACTGTATCTTTTCAACAGAATAATAGTGGTATATCCTTATCTATGGCTTTTGTCCTATGTACCCACAGGTTGTTGGATCTCACAACAATTTAGGTATTACTCTATTTGGTAAAGAAGGCCTTAAGTACAATTAGAATGTGGTGATTTACTCCCAAAACCTTTGTACCCTATTGTACAAAAGGATATATCTTTCTAGGCCAATCAGTAATTGTTTTTAGAGTAGTACTTTGCTAATATATTTAAAATAAATATCAGATTGTAAAAGAACAAGATGACCCATTCTTATGAATGAATATTTTTTTTAATTCCACAATTAATTCTTATAGTAATTTTTTTAGTGGTAAGAAAAAAAAAACTAAAATAAGATTTGCATATGTTTTCATAGTAGTCACTGACAAATGAATAATAATCTATGTATTTGAAGATACAGAATTCTGAGAACTGTTATTGAACAAAATCATTATTATTTTTACATTATACATGATCTTCCTTCCCTGGAGCTGACCAACATTAGAGAGTGGTTAGAAAGACTACATTGCTATAGTGAAGAAATAGTCTTGAGACTATTTTTGAAATCAGAAAGCAAGTTCCTAAGTAATGAGTCCCATAAGGAATACACAATAAAAATAAGAACAGAGGTCAGTGCTTGAAAGTGAAGAGTCCAGATCACTCAGAAACTGTGGCAGTAGAATGGACATAACCAAGGGAAACTAGAACCATAGATCAGATGTGGCAAATAATGGAAGTGGACGGAAAGAAGAAAGAAGCAGCAGCATACATACGTTGAGTTTCCTTCTTCAGTCTTTCAACTCCCAGCAATGCCACATTGATTAATCTCATCAAGAGTGCATATAATAATGAAATGTAGAAAAGGGAGCTTGCAAATTCTTCAGTCTTCCTAAGGAGAACGGGGAAGATGGATGTATTGGATAGGAGGTCAGTTAACTTATCCTGTGATTTCCCCCCAGAAAAATGTGACCCACCTCAAAGATTTGCTGCAGGAATAATTTAAAATATTGTCTTGGCTATGCATGCAAGAGCTGCCCCTGCCATCGAAGGAACCAAATGGATTCTGACATGGGTGTTCCTCTTTTTGATTTCATTATAATGTTAGATGTGATACCCATTTCTAGTCATCAATAAGAAGCAAATAAGAGCTTTTGACTTGTAGAAAGGCCAATGGGAGTCTCCAAGAGTTTGAAACACAGAGGTTTGAAATAACTTGAACTCCTTTCAGAAAGGGTCATGTTTTCCATTTTTTTCAGTATTACTATGAGAATTCCCTTAGATTCACAACTCATGAAAATGTATGAAAGCTATAAACAATAGCCAAAAAAAAAAAAAAAGAGAGAAAGAAAGAATATTTAGGGTATCTTAAGGGCATATTGCAAATACATCAATATTTGATACCATCTACTAAGGCTAACTAATAATGATGAAAATGTCTTCTTTGCACTTCACTGTCACTGTAGTTTAGTGTGATGAAAGTTTTACCCTAGTGGTTCCGTGTAGTCTTGATCATGTTCAAGGGCACCTGTGTTTACTTGTCTTGATTGCAAAAGGGATTGGTATTTGCTGGGCGTGGTGGCACATGCCTTTAATGCCAGCACTCAGGAGGCAGAGGCAAGTGGATCTCGGTGAGTTACAGGCCAGCCTGATCTAAATAGAGAGCTCCAGGGTAGCTGAGACTAAAGGGAGACGATGTCTCAAAAAGACCAAAGAAAAAATTAAAAAGAAAAGGATTGGGGTTTTAAAAATCTCATAGATTAAGGAAGCATGCATTTGAATGTGTCTGTAATCACAGTTTGGGATAGGATTTCTCCTAAAAATGAATGGGTTAATCACTTTGAGTGATTTATTTGACTGCTACATTTGGGAGGTTTTAGAAAGTAGGAAGAAAAACTAATTGAAAGAAATTAATCTGTGAAGTTTGTCCTTTCATTCAGTGTCTTGCTGGGTACTTCCTGTGCTATACTCTGTTTCCTGTGGGCCTTGAAGTAACAACTACCATAGCATGCTAATGCCACAATGATGTCTTGGGTGAATAAAAAGATCCAAGTGATATGTGATGAACCCACTTAAACCCAGGACATAAATTCTTTCATCCCTAAATTTGCTCATGTGAAATATTTTTTATATTGAAATGAAAAAACAATTTGGGTTATAATCATTTCATATTCTGCCTTCTATTTACTTATTCAAATATCTAGACTCCTTAACCAAAGAAGTAGATGTTATTATTTTTTACTAGATATATTTGTGGCAGTAAAACTTTTACTTGAGTATGGCTATTGAAAATGCAGGGAAGCTGGGCATGGTGGCACATGCCTTTAATCCTAGCACTCTGGAGGCAGAAGCAGGCAGATTTTTGTGAGGTCAAGACCAGCCTGGTCTACAGAGTGAGTTCTAGGACACCTGGGGCTACAGGGAGATCCTATCCCAAAAAGACTAAAAAAAAAAATAGTGTATCACCACACCCAGAAAATGCAGGGGCAGTAATCTCACAGTATCTAATTTATGTAGCAAAGTTTTCTAAAGTTTTTACCATATCAATTTTCAAAGTGTTTATACAAGTTTGCAATCCTGTGAATACTCAGGGGAAACAGGTTTCCCAACATCACATCAGCATTTACCATCATTCAATCTTTTTTTAATTTTTTAATTTATTATTTTTTATGTGTATTGAATGTACTCTCTGCATGTAGATTGGTGCATCAGTGTTGTGTAATGCTGCAGAGGTCAGAAGAGGGCATCAGATTCACCTAGAACTGAAGGTAAAGACAGTTCTTAACTGTCATGTGGGTGCTGAGAATCGAACCAGGGTCCTCTGCAAGAGCAGTCGTTGCTCTTAACAGTTGAGCCATCTCTCCAGCCACTCATCATTAAATCTTAATCTTAGCCATTCTGACTGGCATTAGATGAAATCTTAGAGTAGATTTTTCTTTTCATGTCCCTAATTAATAAGGATGTTGAAAACTTTTTACAGATGTTTCTTAGCCTTTTTTTTTTCCTTATTGAGAACTCCTTTCATATCAATAGCCCATTTTTACATGGGCCATTGGTTTTCTTGATATCTTTTCAAACAGGATACTGGCAAATTGCATACAGACCCACATCAAGAAGATCAACCATCATGACCAAGTTGGATTCATACCAGAAGTGCAGGGATGGTACAACATACAAAAATCAATAAATATCTTCAAGCATATAAATGGACTGAAAGACAAAAAACACACTATCATCTCAATTGATGCAGAGAAAGCCTTTGACAAAATCCAGCATCCCTTCATGTTTAAAGTCCTAGAGGGAATTGGACTGGAAGGATCATTCCTCAATGTAATGAAAGCCATATACAGGAAACCCACAGCCAGTATCATCCTAAATGGGGAAACTACAGAAGCATTCCCCTTAAAGGTAGGAACTTGGCAAGGCTGTCCCCTGTAACCACTCCTTTTCAATATAGTGCTGGAAACCCTTGCTAGGGCAATAGGCAAAAGAAAAGGAAATTAAAATGAGTTTCCTAATTTGGAAAAGAGGAAGTCAACTTATCCCTTTTTGCTGATGATATATTGTCTACTTAGGAATGCTAAGAACTCCACAGAAAACTCCTAAAAACGATTAAATACTTCAGTAAAGTGCATGATACAAAATAAGATCTAGAAAAATCGGGGCTGGAGAGATAGCCTAGCGGTTAAGAGCACCGACGCTCTTGCAGAGGACCCGGGTTCGATCCCCAGCACCCACATGGCGGCTAAGAACCGTCTGTAACTCCAATTCCAGGAGAACTCCAGTTCCAGGGGAATCTGAGACCCTCTTCTGACCTCCGCGGCATTGCACGACACGGGTGCACAGACCTGCATGCAAACAATACATTCATACACATACAAAAATAAATAATAAAAAAAAAATAAAAAAAAGAAAAATCAGTAGCCTTTCTTTACACCAACAACAAGCAACTGAAGAACGAATACAAGGAGACCTTCCCACTTACAATAGCCTCAAATGAAATAAAATTCTTAGGAACAAACCTAACCAAAGACACCAAGGATCTGTACAACAAAAATTTTAAACCCCTGAAAAAGAAAATTGAGGAAGACACCAGAAGATGGACAAACCTCCCATGATCATGGACTGGGAAAAGAAATATAGTAAAAATGTCCATTCTACCCAAACTTGTGTCCAGATTTAATGCAATCCCAATAAAAATCCCCAAGAGCTTCTTTACAGGCTTGGAAAAAAAAATCCTCAATTTCATTTGGAAAAACAAAAGACCCCGAATAGCCAAAGAAACCCTGAGCTAAAAGAGCAATACAGGGGGAATCACTATACCAGACATCAAACTATACTACAGGGCTATAGTCATAAAAACAGCTTGGCACTGGCACAAAAACAGACCTGTTGACCAATGGAATAAAACTGAAGATCCAAATCTGAGAACATACAATTTCAGCCACCTCATATTTGGCAAGGGGACCAAGAAGACACAAGAGAGGAAATACAGCATCTTCAGTAAGTGGTGTTGGCAAAACTGGATCACCACCTGTAGAAGAATGAAATTAAACCCCTCCCTCTCACCCTGTACATAAGTCAATTTTAGATGGATAAAAGACCTCAAGATGAAACCCAAAACTCTGGAGGTGATAGAAGAAAAACTTGGCAGCAGACTGCAAGACATAGGCATAGGAAAAGACTTCCTAAATCAAACAGCAGCTACACAAGAAATAACATCAACAATTGACAAATGGGACCTCATGAAACTCAAAAGCATTTGTACATCAAAAGAAACAATAAAGGAAGTCAAAAGAAAACCCACAGAGTGGGAGAAAACCTTCACTGCAGATACATCTGACAAAACATTAATTTCTAGAGTATACGAGCTACTCAAACAACAAAGAAGAAAGAAAACAAATGAACCACTCAAAAGATGGAGCAAAGAACTGAATAGAGACTTCACAGAGGAAGAATTAGAGATGGCTGAGAAACATCTTAAAAACTATTCAACATCAGTAATAATTAGGGAAATGCAAATTAAGACCACTCTAAGAAATCATCTCAGTCTGATAAGACTGGCCAGGATCAAGAAAACAAATGATATCAATATCAAGTGCTGTAGAGGTTGTGGGGAAAGGGGAACACTCATCCATTGCTGGTGGGAATGTAAACTTGTACAGCCACTAAGGAAAGTAGTGTGGAGAACCCTTGGAAGACTCAAAATGAGCTTGCCATTTGACCCAGGCACACCACTCCTGGGTATATACCCACAAGACTCATCTTACTGAATAAGTACATGCACGGCTATATTTATTGCAGCTCTGTTCACAATAGCAAAAAGCTGAAAAGTATTTTCTACATTCTGGATATCAATCATCTGTCTAATGGAAAGATGGCGAAGATGTTCTCCAACACTGTGTGCTTCCTATTTACTCAGCTGGTTGTTTCCTTTGCTGTAAAAAGCATTTTAGCTTAAAGACCATAGCTGCCAACCCAACAAAACAGTATATCATAGTGAAAGAGGATAGAAAAAATATTATTAAAAAAAGAATCTGAAAGAATTCATGTCGCATCCCTGTTCGTCCAGCGAAAGAAGACATGACACGAGAGCGATCTTCCTCAAGCAGTTTTATTCGGGTATCCTTACATGTGCTCTCTCTTCTGTCCCTTCCTGGTTCACCACCTATAAGGCATGTCACAACCAATCNTAAAGGAAGAGTTTATTGAGCTTACGATTGATGGTTCCAGGGAATTTAGGTCCATTGTGGGGGAGGCATGTGGCTTGTGAGCTGGCGGCAAAAGCCAAAGGTCACATCTCACAAGTGAGGCACAGGAAATCAACGACGAACGACAAAAAGCTTGTTAAATTCACTAAGCTGCCCCCACTAACATACTTCCTCTAGCATAGCCACACCTTCTAAGACCTCCAAGAACAGTGCCACAAACTGGAGACAAAATGTCTGAATACTTAAAGCCTATGGGGGACACTCATTCAAACCACCATACCTTGAAACTGTGTGGTGACTGTTCTGACTTCTTTATTCTTTTCAACATTGTATTGGCTCTGCTATTTCATTCCCTTCCATATAATTTTTAAATCAGCCTATGATTGCATTGAACAATTGATCATGCAAAGAAGAGGCATCATGACACTATCAAGTCTGTAAAATGTACTTTCTCCACTTATTCATCCCTGGCTTCTTCCTTCAGACTTTGTTTTCCTTATAGAGATCTAATGACTGAAACTCATTAGATTTACATCCAGTAGTTCATTTTATGGAGTGAATGTAATTGGTATTTTGTTTTATACTTCGACATCTACTTTTATTATTAAGATATAGAAAAAATTGACATTTTCAAATTAACCATTCAGTGTGTGTCCTCATTGAATGGCTTATTTGTTGATGTTTAGGATTTTCTACACAATCTGTTACCTCACAACAAAGATGGCTTTATTTCTTTATTTATGATAAGGAGGAATACATTTCCTTGTTATTTCTTATTGTATTTGTTAGACTCTTTTATAGAATGTTAAAAAAGAAAGAACAGTATTGACTGGTTTCTTCTAGAAGGATTTAGATTCTTAGCATCATGTGTTTCTAGCACGTTTTCACAGGGGTTCCTTATGAATTTGAAAACAAGCCTTTCTTTGCCTAGTATCCTGGGAATTATTTTTAAACATTTTTATTAAAGTTTTGCATATTTAATATATAATTTCTCTGTCCAATTTAGACTCATTTCCTTTTCCATTCCCCCACCCCACCCAAGTTCATGCATTCTGCTATGCATGTCTTGTATCTTTTTTCTGAGTTTTTTTTTTAATTTTTCAAAGCAGAGGATTATTGTTTTGGGGTGAACTGTTATTGTTTCAGTCAGTTCTTTGTCCCAGTTCTTTTGTTGTTGCTGTTCCCTCCAATTTATGTTTGACAGTGTGTGTGTGTGTGTGTGTGTGTGTGTGTGTGTGTGTGAGTGTCCTATACTAAAATTATGTGGTCTGAAAATAAACAGTATTTTATTTCCAAATCACATTTCAGGATTCACATTTCCCCTTTTAATTTTATGTTACTCTAAAATATGCATATATCCCCTCCACCATATACCAAGATTACAAAGTCTGAGAATAAGTAGTAGGGTAATTCTAGAGCCTGTTAAGGGATTCACATTATAATTGCTCAGTTTTTTTCAGCTAAAGAGAAACATAACATTAACATCGCTCAGTTGGCCTTACAACTAGGTACTTGGTGCTAGCATCCACAGATGAGGGATACCATTTGTTGTTTCTTTTTCTGGGACTGTGTTACTTCACTTAAAATAATATCTTCAAGTTCCATCCATTTACCTACAAAGTTCATGATGTCAACTTTCTTTACCACTGCATAGAACTCCATTGTGTAGATGCACCAAACCCACATGCCAAAAATATAACGGGACTCTGGAATATTTTTACCAGCAATAGGTATTAGACTTTGTCAATTGATTATTTGTTTGTTTGGGGTTTTTTTGTATGTGTTACATACTTATGTGATTTTTCTATTTCAGGCCCTTTTTTTTTACTTTATCTTCTAGATACAGAGGAATTTAACATTTTGACATTGTGATATGACACTATAGTCAAAGCTATCCTGGGATCCATATGCTCCATAAATTGCAGATTGGACATGCCCACTAGAGCCTTTCACTGGTGAATCATGGTTGTTTTACATGCTTGGTCTGGTACTTTACTACTTTCTCATGTCTGAGTCTGGTTAATTGTTACACAGTATCATGATTTTATTATTAAATCTATATGATAATTCTTAAAACACAAAGACTGACCTCTTCATTCTATTTCAGAATTATACTTAGCTGTTCACTGATCTGCTCTTTTAGAGAATCTTGTATGTATTCATAATAGTATCTATGGGATTTCTATAACAATCGAATTCTACCTGCCTATCAACTTTGGGTAACTTGACATCATTACTATATTAAATCTTTGAGTTTGTGAATATGGATTACCCTTCCATTTATTTCTGTTCTATAATTCACAGAATCCATGTTCTGTGCATATTTGTTAGCTTTATGCTTAAGTGTTTATCTCTTTTTTGAGTAATTATAACTTTTATTTTATCCTTATATGTTTTTCCATGTACAGAAACAAAATTGATCTTAACTCTTTATCTTGTTCCCCTGGCCATAAATTGTTTGGATATAAATACTGTGAGGGTTTGAGATGGTCTATGGAATTCTATAAGTAAGCAGTCTTATAATACCAGAGTAGGCAAGGTTTATTTCTTCCTTCTTTAAATGGGTGGGTACCTTTTTCTGTCTTCTTGTCTTCGTTATTTCAAGGATTTCCAGCACTTTGCACAACCACAGTGGTTTGTGGCAATAGCTCATTCCCTTGATATTTTTATATACCAGAAAGAAACCCCTCAGTCTTTTATTTTAGCGTTGGCAGGAGCAGTCCTTTGTCTGCCTGAGTCTTTTATTTTCATATTCTCTGTAGTAGTCCTTCATCTGCCTGAGCACAGCCCTATGAAACTTGATTTGGAAGAATGTCAGCTCTTAATTTTCTTTAAAGATGTATGCATCTTGTCTTATGTGTTTTTACCTGCATATACATATATGCACCATGTCATGCAGTGCCCATGGGGGTCGGAAGAGGGCTTGAGATCCCTTAAAACTGGAGCTATGGACAGCTGTTAGCTACCTTGTGGGTCCTGGGAACCAAACCCACGTCCTCTGCAAGAGCGGCCAGTGCTCCTAACCATTGAGCATCTCTGCAGCTCTGACCCTCATTTTCCTTCAGATTGTGACGGGACTTCCGTTCATTCTCAGTCCCGTCTTGGCAATTTGTCTGCTCTTTCCATCTCTCTTAGTCCAACTTGGCAGAGGTTTGTAAATCGTATTAATCTCTGCAGATGATCAACGTTTTGTTTTATTTCTTTTCTGGCGTTTTAAGTCCCTTTGTTCCTGCCCTTGATTCATTGTTTTCTTCTGTCTCCTTGCTTCCCACAACTTGGTTTCTTTGCTTTAAAAAAAAATTACTTTTTTTTTTTTTTATTTTTGTGGATGCATATGGGCGCACCTGTGTGGATACATGCATGCTGGGGTCAGAGGATCATCTGTGGGAGCTGCTTCTCTCCTTTAACCGTATGGATCCCGGCGATGGAACTTCGGTCTTCAGGGCTGGAGGCTGGAGGCTTCATCCACTGAGCTACCTCATGGGCTCATTTGTTACCTTCGGGTAATGTTGCATTTTCTATCAGTTTGTCAAGTCCTGTGATGGTTAATCTTGATTGTCACACTTGATGGAATTAAGAATCACCATCTCCACACACCTTCAAGTGAGCTCTGAGGGCATTCCAGACAACTGTAACCAGGAGGAGACCCACCTTGAATGTCGGAGGCACCACTCGCCCATGCACTGGGCTCCTGGACTTAATGAGCTTGAGGCAGAATGCTGGAAGGAGTGCAGGCGTTCATCCCTGTTCCTGACTGCGGATGCCACCGATCAGCAGCCCTGTGTTTGGCCGGTCTGCCTTCCCTGTTATGAAGGCCTATATCCTCCAACTGAAACACATAAATCTCTGCTTAAATCCCTTTAACCAAGTGGCTTGTCGGCAGCAACATGGAAAGTAACTGAAACAGATTGGAGACTTTCTTAATTGATCTAATTTAAGCCTCCAAGGATCAAAATTGACCTTGCCATTGCTTTCGACACATTATATATGTGTTAGATTTGCTTTCTTCGTGTGAAGAATATTTAATTTTAAAATGCTGATTTATTTTTTAATATAATGCTTTTATTGATGTTTTGTGTATTTCGGACATATTTTTTCAGTTCAGTTTAGACATAGTCCCCTTTCCCTTCCCCTACCCCACCCCAGATCATGCACTCTGCCATAAATGTCCTGCATCTTTCTCTCAGTCTTTGTTTTATGTTTAGGAATTCACATTTTCCTTCTTTAATTTTATATTGTTCTAAAATATGGATACATACCTTCCACCCATATACAGTAATTACAGAGTCTGAAAATAAGTGGTGGGTCGATTCTAGAGCCCCTTAAGAGATTTACATTATAACAACATAATTGCTTTCAGATAGAAATAGATCAATAATGTTGCTCAGCTTGCCTTTCAACTGGGGATTTGATGTTAGCATCCACAAATGAGGAAAACCAATTGCTTTTTGTTTTTCTGGGACTGTGTTACTTCACTTAGCATAATGGCTTCAACTCCATCCATTTACCTGCAAAGTTCATGATGTCATCTTTCTTTACCGCTGAATAGTACTTCATTATGTAGATGTACCACGTTTTTGTCATCCACTGGTCTGTTGTGGGGCATTTGGGTTGGTTCCAGCTCTTTGCTGTTGTGAAGAGAGCTGCAATAAACATGGATGTGCATGTGTCTTTGGGGTCAGATGAGACTTTTGGGTATATACCCAGGAGTAGTATGACTGGGTCAGGTGTTAGGCTCATTTTGAGTCTTTTAAGGTTTCTCCACACTGCTTTCCATAATGGTTGTATGAGTTTACATTCCCACCAGCAGTGGATGAGTGTTCCCCTTCCCCACAACTAAAATGGTAATTTCTATAGTTTTTTCTTTGAGATTAGTTTTCAGAACTATGGCAAGGTATCATTGTGTAGATTCCTTTGTTTAACAACTGTTTACACTTTTTCATCTTTTTAGGTGCCTGAGGCTACATTTTAGTTGTTGTGTTTATGTTGGTGTGTAGACTAGATAATATCCATCTTTAAAATGTATGTATTCTGGGGCTGGAGAGATAGCCTAGCGGTTAAGAGCACCGACTGCTCTTGCAGAGGACCCGGGTTCGATCCCCAGCACCCACATGGCGGCTAAGAACCGTCTGTAACTCCAATTCCAGGAGAACTCTAGTTCCAGGGGAATCCGAGACCCTCTTCTGACCTCCGCGGCATTGCACGACATGGGCGCACAAACCCACATGCAGACAGTACACACATACACATACAAAAATAAAATAAATAAATAAATTTAAAAAAATGTATGTATTCTTCCCTTGGTCATTCTCATACTGCTATTGAAACAGTATATCATAGTATTTATTTAGTAATTATATTTTTACCTATAACATTTACAGGTAATTTTTAAATGTATCTTATATATCCTCTCAGCTTTTTTGACAAGTCATTTATTGTAGGTTTTTTTACTTTTCCTTGCCTCAAATAAATGTGTAATTTTTATTTAAGAAATTTTAATGATGGCTGGTTTAAATTCATGTGATTCTGACATCTTAGTGTTGGATTTATTGCTTGCCTTTATTCAGATAGAGGTTTCCCGTATCTTCATATGATGAGCAATTTTCTTTCACAACTTGCATTACTTTGGTCTTACCTTATTATACTTTCACTCTTCTTTAAAGGTGATCTTTCGGCTGGGCTCCTGAGGCTTATTCATCAAAGAAATGGAAGGGTAGGCACGGTTGGGACCGAGTGTATTAAAGTGCAGGCTTCTCACACGGTGCCCATGGAGTATCAAGAAGAGCCAGGGAGGTCCACCCTGCCACTGTGTTTCCGTTAGTGTGAAGCTGATGTGAAAGGCGGAGGTGCCCCATTATGCTCCATGGGCTACACACGGCGATGCCACTGCAGGAATGACACTGTCCCACTGGGCGTTAGAGAAAGCCTTTGTCTCTGTTAAACCTCCTCATGCTTCCCAGGTGGAGTCATCTCCTGGCTAGATGGGGACTGGTGTCCACATCTCCACACTGCTCCCCCGCCACTAGGACAAAGGGGGCTTTGAGATTGCACTACTTCACAGCAGCCTGCTCTGACTGAAGTCCACTGTCTTCACTCAGGTCTTATTGGAGGGCTGAGGCCAAGATTCTTTAGGACTGCACATGGCTGTCTGCAGTTTCTTAAAGGTGATGGCATAAATGCTTAGATGTATAAAAACAAGTTGTTTTTTTTTTTTTTGTTGTTGTTGTTGTTCGTTTTGCTTTGTTTTGTTTTTGGTGTTTTTGAGACAGGGTCTCCCTGTAGCTCTGGCTGTCCTGGAACTCACTATGTGAATTCCTCTGCTGGCCCTGACCACAATCTGTAGCCATTGTCGGCCTTGAATTTGTGAGCCTGCTTCTTTGGCCTCCTCTATAGTGGGACTTTAGACCTGTGCCAGCAAGCCTGGCAAACACAGGCATTTATTTCTGTTGTCAGATTCAATCTGTTTATTTCTCCTTTTGTACATTTTTCAATGAATGTCTCCATGCCAATTTCCCATACTGAGAGAAGCAAAAAACTGATGTTTTCAAGCATTTTATGGTTTTATTGTTAAAACTGAATATTTTGAAATATTCTCCAGTAAGCTTTTATTTAGTCCCTTTAGAATCTGAAAAGCTATTATTGAGGAATTTAGATGGTATTTGTTAGTATGAGTTTTACCTTGCACTCTACATTTTGTATTAAAAATTATAGACAGTTTACAAATGTATACTACTACTATATTATTTTAAAGTAGTATTAAATAGTAACACCTTATTGATATATTTTGTGGGGAAAACTCATGTGATTAAATTGAGGATCGCTATGCCAGTCACTTTGGCAAAACAGTTCTTGCTTAGCAGGAGGCTGGATTCCCAGGCTACTTCTTCATTCAGTCTGTTTCAAGCGATTGCTTTGATCAAATACATGGGAAACATCCAGTGTCACAAACATAATACTTGGAAAATTGTGGAGTGTATTTGTGACCTTTTGGAAAAAAATGTATATTTTTCTTTGATGCTGTTATCAAGCTCAACAAGTCAGTTTCTTAAATACCAGTTATAGAATGAAATATGAAATCATATAATGGTCTTTCATTTTCTTAGTATCAGAATCCATTCCCCTTCCCTGGACTCTAAGTTTATCATTTGGGGAGAGTGAATTCTTGGGAAAATGTAAGTTATAACATCTTCCAAATTTTGACATAATTCAATCATACAATAAAAAAAATCTAACTGATGGGCTGAAGAGCTAGCTTTGTGATTAAGGATATTGGCTGCTCTTACAGAGGACCTGGGCTCAGTTCTCAACACCCCCATATGTTTGTTAACAAATGTCCATAACTCCAGTTCCAGGTGATCTGACACCCTCGCATGGCCTAGTGGGTATTGTACGCACATGGTGCTCTTATATGCATGCAAGAAAAACACTCATACATAAAAATAAATAAATAAAATTAAACCTATTTGAATTTGATTATCTCATACCCAAGGCCAGTTATCCTAGATGTGTCATCCTCACTTTAATATGTAGTGTGACTGTCAATGGTGCTTTCTGGTAAAAATGAGTTGGTTTATTTTATTTATTTATTTATTTATTTATTTATTTATTTATTTATTTGTTTGGTCTTTTTGAGACAGGGTCTTCCTGTAGCTCTGGCTGTCCTGGAACTCACTCTGTAGACCAGGCTGGCCTTGAACTCACAGATATCCACCTGCCTCTGCCTCCCAAGTGCTAGGATTAAAGGCGCATGCCACCACACCCTGTTAGAATGAGTTTTAATGAAATACTGAATCCATTAACTCTCCTGTAAGTCAAGAGGCAGTGTTCTTCAAAGCCAACATCACACTTCCATAAGAGGCAGAAGGTTTCAAGCTTATTTTCCATTTGATCACTCATGATATTAAAAAGTCATAAAGTATAAATATCAAACAAAATTAATGATTTATTAGTTCATTTCAAGCATTGTGAGGGGAACATAGCTCTCTGTCCAGAGCACAGGACAGTGAGATTCTCAAGCACTGGTGAATGGTTTGTCCACTGCAGTTTGTCCTCATTGCCTGGACACTTTACCAATGTCATGTTTAATCTCATGGGCTCATGAGAAAGCCTCGTTGATCTCTAAAGAACCAGCGACCACAGTCTGAGGATTGATTCTTTAAACTGCTTGTAATTTTTCTGTATTATTTTTGAAAGATTGAAACTTTTTCAATATTCAGTACCTAATCAGTTTTCCTAGCTTCTTCAAATAATTTATAAAATCACAGTTTGATACATATGTACATATATGTGTATATCACACACATATATACCCATGTATTTCTATATATAGATATAGAAAGAAAGGCTCAAAGATAGTCTTTTGTGGTGTTATTTGTTCATTGTTCTGCTATCTGTCTTACACATTTATTATGCAGCTTGCAATATTTTTAATTTCATATCAAAGAAACAATTTGAATTATTCTTCTTAAAATATAATAATAAGCCAGAAATGTTTGTACACACCTTTAATCCCATCACTTGGGAAGCAGAAGCAAGCATATCTCTCTAGTATTGAGGGAAGCCTGGTCTTCATAGTGAGTTCCAAGGCAGCTGGGGCTGCAGGGAGACTGTGTCTCAAAAGAAAACAAACAAATAAATGAAAATGTCAAAAATATTTTAAAGTTTAACATTACAAGAAAACTTGTTATCTAATATCCAACATATAAAAAGACAAACTATTTAAATTACAGTTTAGCAACAGGGTATCAATGGCAACTTAGGAGCTGTCTCCCTGTGATCCAATGAAGGAGAGTCAAGGGAGAGGGAGAAATTGATTTTTCTGTAAGAGCTTTATTTTTTGCATGTGGATCCCAAAATATGATTTGTAAGAGCTTTCTTAAGCCCACCCAGCTTGTCAAGCACATAGATTTTACTAATTGTTAAGTACAAATAAATTTTAAGAAATAACTTGAAAAGATGTGAAGAATTTGTAATAGCTGTCCACTTCTGGGGTGATCATTTCTGGCATGTGGTTTTCATATTTGATATTATTTTTTAACTGTTCAGATACTTTGATACTTTCTGGGATTATTGTTTCTTTTAATTCTTTCTTTTGGTCTTTGTTTCTTCTTTTAAGATATATATTTTACCCATGATGGAATTAAGCAATGTTAATCCTTTCTCATTTTTGGTTTTACTGACTTTATAAGAAGACAATTAACTTTATAAACTATATTGGCAAGCAGGTGGGTTCAATTAAACAAAACATCAACAAAAAATCAATTAAAAAATAAAATCTTAAAAAATTAATAAAAGTTAGAGGTCTCTTTAAAAAATAATAAATTATATTGGCCTACAGGTGTGTTCAATTAAAGAATCAAATCATAGGTGCCTGAATCTGGCTTCCATGTGGTGGTGAGCTTCTCCAATTCTGCTATACACATCTTTCTTCATTGGGGCCATATGCAGCCCCTCCCACAGCTGCAAGGTTAGGGTTTCTCTGCCCCTCAGCAGAAGCCAAGATATTGTAGGGGCCTAGTCCTTAGAAGGAAGGCCAAAAGTATCTGACTGGTGTCTAAATAGGGCCTGTGCAGGAGCTCCATAGTAAGTGAACTACAGACATCTGGTCCCTCCAATATAAAATAAAGAGAGAGAACCTGAAGCCTAGATCAGCCAGGTTTTCATGCACCATAAAGAAACTACCAAGGCACCTCAAGAGTAAAAACAGAATCACAAGCAACAAAAGAAATCCACATGCCAAAATGACAATGAAAAAAATATATGAAAAATGCAAATAATATGACCCCACAAAACATCAGACCTATGGAAGAGTGGTACAATGAGAACCCATTAGAGGTAACCTGGGAAAGAGAATTTAAAAGAACAATCAGAAGCATGATCAACGTATTCAACGAATTTAAAGAACATACAAATAAATTAAAGAACTAAATGATGGTAGAGATAAGCTTTTGAAAGAATTCACAAAGGGGAAAGAAATATTGAAGAAAACTCAGGGTTAAATGAATAAGGAAGTGAAATACTCAATAACCCAATTGGAAATGACAGGAGAAAGCTTCAGCAACAGAATGAATGAAGTGTAAAACAGAATATCAAGACAGGACAATAAAGTTGAAGAATCGAACTCCTCAAGCAAAGATTATGAAAAAAATTAAAACACAGGAGTGGAATAAGCAGAAAGTGGACACAAGGAAAAGACCAAATTACGTATCATGGGAAGAGAAGAAGAACCTCAGGAAATTGGCATTGACTAGATCTTCAATAGGATTGTATAAGAAAATTTCCCCAAATTAAGGAAAGACATACCCATACAAATACAAGAAGCACACAGAACACCAAATAGACAGAACCAGAAAAGAAATGCCCCACACCATATAATATTAAAAAACTTGCAGAAAAAAGAGAGAATATTGAAAGGTACAAAAGGAAAACAAGTCGCATATAATGGGAAATCCTTAAGAATTACAGCTGACATTTCAATGCAAACTATGAAAGCCAGAAGGGCCTGGACCAAAATTCACCCAGTCCTAAATGACCATAGATGTCAACCCAGAATTCTTTACCCAGCAAAAATGCCTATTACAGTTGAAGAGGAAAGAAAAATCTTCCAAAACATGAATTCATGTTCAGAAAACCAGCCTTCAGAGAATACTTGAAGCAATACAAAAAAAAATGTATTACAAAAAAAAGATGTAGAAAGGAATGATTCTATCCATGGGCCAACAGAAAGAAATTAAATGACAGTGTAACTGTGGAAACAAAGTTACACCACAAATAGACATCCTTCAATGATAACTTTAAATATTAAGGGACTGAAATCCCCCATCAAAAGACACAGGTTAGTTGAACGGATTAAGAAACAAAATCTTGGGGCTGGAGAGAGGGCTCAGGGGTTATGAGTGGCGACTGTTCTTGCAGAGGACCCTGGTTTGATTCTCAGCACCCACATGGCAGCTGAGAACCATCTTTAACTCCAGTTCCAGGGGATTGGAACACCCTCTTCTGGCCTCCACAGCATTGCACGACACAGGTGCACCAACTACATGCAGAGAATACACTTATACACATAAAAAATAATAAATTAAAAAAATTAAAAAAGAAACAAAATCCATATGTTTTTTCTTGTCTGAAACATACCCATCTCACCTTCAAGAACAGGAACTATGTTAAGGTGAAAAGATGGAAAATATTGCAAGCAAATGACGTTAAGAAGCAAGAAGGACTTGCAATTCTAATGTCTCACAAAATAGATTTCAAACTAAAACACATCAGAAGAGACAAAGAGGATCACTTTATTCTGATCAAAGGAACAATTGACCAAGTAGATATTACAATCATAAACATACACAAACCAAACTGTGGTGCACACAACTTCATAAAAAGAATACTAAAAGACTTTAAAACCCAGCTTTATTCCTACTCACTAATAATAGGGGAATTTAATACTCCAATGTCTACTTTAGAAAGGTCAACTGGAGAAAAAATAAACAAGAAACATCTGAATTATGCAAAAATCTTACATCAAATGGACCTAACAGACATCAACCAAATATTACATCCAAGCACCAAAGAATACACTTTCTACTCAGTACCCCATGGAACTTTCTCTAAAATTACCACATACTGGGGCACAAAACAAATTCAACAAATACAAAAACCTGGAAAAACTCCATGCAATCTATCAGACTACAATGAGGTAAAGCTTAATATCAATACCAGAAGAAGCCCAAGTAACTATGCAAACTCATGGATATTTAAAAAAATACTCTCTTTCTTCTTAATACTTTTCTTTCTTTTTTTAATTATTTTTTATTAATTTTTATTTATTTCTGTATGTGTATGAATGTACTGTCTGCATGCAAGTTTGTGCACCCGTGTCGTGCAATGCCGCGGAGTTCAGAAGAGGGTCTCGGATTCCCCTGGAACTGGAGTTCTCCTGGAATTGGAGCTTCAGACGGTTCTCAGCCGCCATGTGGGTGCTGGGGATCGAACCCGGGTCCTCTGTAAGAGCGGTCGGCGCTCTTAACCGCTAGGCCATCTCTCCAGCCCCGTCTTTCTTAATTTCTACTTTGATTCACTCATCATCAGGAGTGTATTTTTTTTAATATCCATGAGTTTTCATAGTTACTTGGGCTTCTTCTGGTATTGATATTAAGCTTTACCTCATTGTAGTCTGATAGATTGCAGAATGATGAGTGAATCAAAGTAGAAATTAAGAAAGAAAGAAAAGTATTCCTGGATTTGAACAAAAATGAAAGTACAACACATCAATCCTCATGGACACATTAAAATCAGTGCTAAGAAGAAATTTGTAGCTCTGTGTCCTATGTTAAAAAGTCAGAAAGATAAAAAGATTCTAAACAAAATAAATAATGCCTAGCTAGTGTAAAAAAACAGAGCCACTCATGATAGTACAACAGCCTACAGATAAATTGCACATACAATATTTTTTACATAAGTCCATGTGTGTAGATGAAAACTACACAGCAAGAAACAGTGCCAGACCTGAGAAACCTTCCTTTGAGTTGTTGGACAAGGTAGTCCAAGAGACTCCCAAAATTATACAGGCTATTGCCACAGCCGTATTAATGTTAAGACCCCATTGATGAATACATGGCATATTTCAGAGACCCTAATTTGGAGCAATGGAGCTGGAATTGAGCTGGAATCCACCTCCCTGAAGGCTAGCTCTCATAGATTTGGCGAGCACTATGCAAGCTGCTAAGGGAGAACAGCAATTGATGGTCCAACCCCAGCTTCTAGGCCAAATAACTACATCAAATACCAGCACAACAAAGACATGGGTGCAGTAGTGGAACTTTTACCTTGGGGGTAATCAACAGGAGGAAACTCGTGCGTGTTACTGTAAACATAGCCAAATACACATGGCTGGAGAGGTCATAGAGCCTAGAGAAAACCCCGAATCTGTCAAATCCCTATACAAATGTAATTTCTTACTATGTACAAAATATAAATCATTATATTTACAGGCAAATATCCCAGGCACCACTCATTGAATAAGGTTCTTTTGCAGTAGACAGAGACTACTACAGAGTTCCACGTCCTATCACACAGACAGTGGCTGTGAATTGCTCAAGCCAAAGTGGCATGTCTACAATGCAGCCTCTACACATAGAGCTCAAAGAACATTTAGCAAGAGTTAAAGAGGACAGTAATGAATCTCTCCATTCTCATTAATGAAGCTCCCTCATGTAACAGAGGAGAGGAATAATAAAGGACAAAAGTGGCCAAATTATAGAGAGTAAGAGTCTGCAGAGTGTGGGTCCATGGACAGGACTCCTATGTTAAACTCCATCCAACCAGGGCTCAGACACCACGGAGGAAGAGGGGGGCAGAAAGACTATGAGTCAGGAAGGAGGTGCACGACCATAGGGAAACAGAGTCCGACAGGCTCCTGGGACCCTGATCACATGATCATACAGCAATATGTCAGCATGCACAAGACCCATCCAGTCACGAGCAGACAAAAAACAGCACAGAACTGGGGAAATGGGCAACAGACCCCATCTTAGTAGAAGAATTATTGGCACCTGATTCCGGCTAGACGAGGAAGGACTACACAGGCTGGCTAGACCCCAGTGGATGAACTTGCACTGAGGAACATCTGCAGACTGTAACTTGACATTATAGGCCTTAATACAAATGAGATGTTCTGTTTAAAATACACAAAAATTAAATTAAAAATTACACAAAAAGAATCAAAAGACAGTAAAACAGCTCAAAGCAAAGTGAGTTTATTGGAAAACTTCACAAACTTCTTGGGTAGAGAAAGGGTCCCAGATCTGGGAAGACCACAGACTCTAAGGAGGTTTGTGCCTGCGGGTTTAGGGTGCCCCACTGTGGGTCTCTCCTCCCCTTTCTCCATTGTTCTGAAGGTGTCCATGTGTCCCTTCCACAGCACGGATTGGGTCTCTGTCCAGCAGCAATGTAACTCCGATAGGACTCCATACTGGAGATGGAGCAGGAAGCAGCTGAATCCTGTCCCTTGGAGCACAGAAATGATGGCGGATAGGAGCCAAATCTCCATTCCCCTCTGCCCTTTGCAGGGTATGTGAAGGATAAGGCCTACTTTTCTTGCAAATGGAAACTTACCGCTGGGGACAAAAATACAGAAACTAACTGCCGATTCCTGGGGGCAAAAACCTATAAAGACATCTCTCAAACTAGGATTTCTATTTTCTCTCTTCTCTCATCCCAGGCCCCATGGTCTCACAGCTAATGATAATTCTGTTGTTTTAGGAAAGTAATTTAAGAAGAAAATATTTTATCTGCCTGTTTCATGTCTCAATTTTAAAGCCTGTAAGAGTTTCAAGTAAAATGGTAACTTCGTGATTTTACTGGATATATTTCAAGGCTTTCATCAATAAATGTGAAATTGATATGTAATTTGAGAAAAGAAATCTTTTACTTCATGTCAGAAAAACCTTTAATTGTAGAAATTTATGTTATTTAAAAAATAAAAGACAACATATGCTTCTTGATATAGCCTGGATCAATTTGTATGTTTTAAAGATAAGGAATCCTTCAACCTCCAAGAAATAGTAATTATAGTACTATTAAGTGAATTTTGAATATTTCTTTGTGGCTAGAGTGCTGAACAGTTAAAAGGATTGCTAATCTTGAAGAAGAGCAGGGTTCAGTTCCCAGCACACATGGCAGCTCACAACCTCTTATGACTCCAGTTCTAGGGATCCAATGGCCTTGGCAGAGACTGCACACACATGATACACATATATGAATTGAGGACAAACATTTCTGCACATAAAATAGTAATAAGAGAAAGAAGACTTAAAATTTCCTATACAGGGTAAACCAAGAACAAAGCTCTGTTCTCGCAGTTAAGATGAAAAATTCTGCACCTTGCTAAATGGTAGTTCATACAATTAATGCCCTCTAAAATGCATCCAATATTTTGTAATTATCCGCTTGGTAAAATTTTTTTAACTTTTGAATTTTGTGAAATAATTTCATAAAATAAATCTTTTTCAGTGAAATGTGACTTCTTTGAAACTTCAGAGAGCTGTCTTTGAACTTCGTACTCACTTCATCTTTCTGGGATATTTTCTGTGTACATCCTTACAGATCTCTGCTGGCTGTGTAGTGCCTTACAGTGGAGCAGAAACCAAACTCATTCTGTGTGAAGAGTTTCCTAAAAGCATTCACCTACTGGATTCAGATCAAAGGGGAGATTTAGTCAATTATTAATGTGGCGAAGCAGCTTCTGCAGGAGGAGAAGAGGAGGGGAACAGTGATGACACTTCCCCAAGGGCCCCAGCACCCACATCAGGCTGTGCTCTGCTCTGTGAGCTTATGGGTAGCCAAGCACACATTCTCTGAGGAGCAGGAAGCAACCTTCTCCTGACCTTACACCTATCAAAGATGAAGCCAGGAAGACAGCTGATGCACAGGGACAGTCTGCTTTCAATTTGAATTGCCCTGTGTAAGGGCCGTGTAAGGGATGTCTCCTGGATTAGGGGTGATAATCATGGTCCTGCCCCTGGGAATGTTTTTATTGTTCCTATTTAAACAATATCTGGTAATTTCTTGGGTGCTGAAAGACCTTATCTCCAAATGAAGTCTTGAGAGACACTCTCTTCCCAGAATAAGTAGATTTAGCTTAATTTATGACAGAAGGAACTAGTAAGGACAAAATTTGATATTCTCTTGAGTTCAAATGTGTCTTATTGCACCAAAATTTATAGTTGTTTAAATGTCTATATGTCATCATGTCATTTTTTAAAAAATATCATCTATATGTATTTTGGTGTATTTTAAGTTCCTTGCTATGTACCATGAGATGATGGTCTACTTTGCCTTCAATCGTTGTGACAAAACATTCTGGCCAATACCAACCTGGGGAGGAAAGGGTTTATTTGTCTTATATCTCCCAGGTCATAGTTCATCATTTAGGGAGCCCAAGGTAGGAGGAACTCAGGGCAATAACCTGGAAGCAGAAGCTGAAGCTACTAGCTTGCTCTCCTGCCTGGGGCTCAAGCTTTCTTTTTTTTTTTCTATCTGGCTTTTTATTTATTTATTTTTTTTTGGTCTTTTCGAGACAGGGTCTCCCTGTAGCCCCAGCTGTCCTGGAACTCACTTTGTAGACCAGGCTAGCCTTGAACTCACAAAGATCTGCCTGCCTCTACCTCCCAAGTGCTAGGATTAAAGGCATGCGCCACCACACCCGGTTCAGCTTGCTTTCTTATACAATACAAACAACCTGCCCAGGGATAGCACTGCCCACAGTGGGCTGGCCCCTCCCACATCACTCAACAGTCAAGAAAATACCCCACAGAAATGGCCACAGGCCAGTCCAATGGAAGCAATATCCCAGTTGAGGCTCCCTCAACCCAAGTGTGTCAAGTTGACACTAAAGCTATCCAGCACAAACAAGTTTCTATTTTAAAGTTCATCACAATTTGAACAGAAACAGAAACTGTGGATAGAGACAGGATAGCCAATTAGCCAATCATGAATATGTACCAGAGAAACATCTCAAAAACAGGCCAAATCTTGCTTTGAATTGATTTCTTTGGGTGTTTTTGTTTGTTTGTTTGTTTGTTTGCTTAGAACCCTGTGAATTCACCCATGCAATTCCCGTTTCTCCAGCTTTAGGAGTACTGGTCTCCAACGGGGGCAGGACTCACAATAGCCATGTTCATTTGTAAGCAGCAGCCTCTTATTGACTGATTTGCCTTCTTGTCCCCAGAAACCAACAGGAAGGCTGGCTGGTTCTTATTCTGGAAGTGACTGGCCTCAATCTTCAGGAAATGTAGGGTTGAAGGAAAGAAGGAATCAGGAAGGACCCAGACAGTCCTGGAGAATGCCTTGAGGTGTTCTCATCCAGACATTGATAATAAAACTCCTGACAGGAACCCTCGCCTGAGAAGGACATGTTGATTTGGCTTCAGACTGCTGGGAGATAGAAGAGTGATCAGTGCAAAAATAGGTATGAGAGTGATGGGCAGCCCTGGGAGACAGCAGAAGGAAGGCTGAGGGGCTCAGCTGTGGTCCTCACAACTGAACAGGAGCAGAGAGAGCAGTCTCTCCTGTTCACCTTTCTTCTCTCAGGTTTCCTTGAGACATTCTGGAGAATCGGGAGGAACAAGCTCCCCACCATGTATGTTCTCAGCCAAGCAGAGGTGGGGTTGTCTAAAGGCTCAGATGATCTGTCAAAGGATCCCTTTCCAGAGGAAACTCCTCAGGTCCTAGGGGCTGTTCCAGCATACAGCCTTCATCTGACAGCTCCTGCCTGCAGACTTTACAGAATGACTTGCACACCTTTCCTAGAGCAGCCAACACGCTTGGAGAACTCTGCTGCCAAGTTATCTGACCAGCAGGAGTCACTCCCAAGTGCACACCAGGATGACCTGGGTTCTGACCACCTTGTGTTATATTTCAGGGGTGACCTGGGTTCTGTATACGTTGTGTTATATTTCAGGGGTGACCTGGGTTTTGTGTATGCTGTGTTATATTTCAGGGGTGACCTGGGTTTTGTGTATGCTGTGTTATATTTCAGGGGTGACCTGGGCTCTGTATACGTTGTGTTATATTTCAGGGTGACCTGAGTTCTGTGTACATTGTGTTATATTTCAGGGGTAACCTGGGTTCTGTGTTCGTTGTGTTATATTTCAGGGCTGACCTGGGTTCTGTATATGTTGTGTTATATTTCAGGGGTGACCTGGGTTCTGTATATGTTGTGTTATATTTCTCTTAACACTCACTTCATCCGGTTCTTTCCCAAGTGTAGATTCCTAGTGAATAATTTTTAGCCGACATCATTTCAGCACAGTACATACATAAGGTCAAGAATTCAGTGTTCCATTAAAGGTGCACACCTTTAATCCCAGCACTTCTGAGGAAGAGGCAGGTGAATCTCTGGGAGTTCAAGGCCAGCCTGGTCTACAAAGTGAGTTCCAGGACAGCTGGGGCTACAGGGAGACCCTGTCTCAAAAAGACAAAAATAAAAATAAAAAATGCAATATTCCATACCTTAAGTGGCCAAAGATGTTACCCATAGAGGTAACCAGATTCTTGTGAGAGTATATGCCAGGGAATTTAATTTTTATTTTTTTTATTATTTTTATGTGTATGACTGTACTGTCTGAATGTAGGTTGGTGTACCCGTATCCTGCAATGCCATAGAGGTCAGAAGAGGGCATCAGATTCCCCTGGAACTGGAGTTACAGACAGTTCTCAGCTGCCATGTGGGTGCTGGGAATCGAACCTGGGTCCTCTGCAAGAGCAGTCGGCACTCTTAACCACTGAGCCATATCTCCAGCCCCAGGAGTGTATTCGGGGAATTTAAATGTCATCCCCACAGCAGCCGCCTTCTCTCCTGTGGACCACCTGTTGTTAAATTTTGTTTCCTTTATTTTCATTTTACACTCTGTTCTGAAAACACAGGAGGAAAGAAAAGTCGTTTACCACCAAGAGCTTTCGAATGAGTTAAATGAGACTGATATGCTTTAAATAATTCCAGTAACCTATAAGCAAGCAGAATTCACCAGTAGTAGTCACTAGTCCTGCAGAAATTCTAGTATACAATAAACACTTCAGATATGTTAGCTCGTTAGTTTGATAAAACAGCTAATTTTAGATGGAGATGATTAAGTATTGTGCTGGTTTAATGAGAAATGTTCCCTGAAGCCTCAGGCATTGAATACTGTCCCCAGTTGGTGGCCCTGTTGGGGAGGTTATAGAACCTTGGGAACCTTGAGCCTTGTTGGAAGAAGAACATGGGCGGGGTGCTTTAGGATTTATAGCCCAGCTTCACTTCCTATTCACTATCCTTGCTCCATGCCTGCAGTTTGGGTGCTCAGCCAGCTTCCTGCCAGTCTCCCAGAGTGATGGACTCTTTCCCTCTGGAATCATAGGCCAAAATAAACCAGTTTCCTTAACTTGCTTTTGGTCCTAGTATTTTATCACAGCAAAAAAAGTAACTAAGTAAGTAAACTAAACAAAGTTTATGAAGAACATGGTATCACATGATGTAAGCATGTGAGCTAGGTCTATGTTGAGACTTGTCTGCTTAGGTTGCCGGGGCAGAAAAATGCATGGTCCATCCATGAAGGAAGAAGACAATGGTGCTGGTGCCAAGGTCTTTGGGGCAAGCCTTAGCAGGCATATGATCTGCTTCACAGTCTGAATCTTCACTGGATGCCTAGGTACAGAGGACTCCGAGAATATCTTCATGAGAGCAAGCTTGGGATCTATCCAGGAAGTGACAAGATGCATTGGTACAGCATAAGAAGAAGTGTCACAGAACTGCTTAATGGTTGCTGCTTCTCAGTACTGTGGAGTTTTGTGAAGTAGCTGAGCCATGCAGAAGAGCCATTTCTGATGAGGAAGGTTAGTGGATCTCAGGAACAAGTGCTGAACTAAGGAAACAGCATAACACACAGTGTGGGTTTATTTGGAGAGACATGGACTGAACCCTTGGTTACCTGGTCTACAGAGTGGATTCAGTACCTTTTCTTCATTGCTATGACAGAAGTTTGACAGAAACAACATTTAAATAAAGAGCTTATTCCAGTTCAGGAGCTGAGGCTCAGCCCACTGTGGGAAGAAGGCCTAGGAGCAGGGACATGGGGTAGGTTGGGGGACATGGCTTCCACAGTCAAGAAGCACAGATGATCGCGGTGCTCAGTTCATTTTTCCTTTAGTCCCTGGGGTGGATGGTGCTGCCCCACCCAGGGTGTGTCTTTCCTCCTCATTCAACATCACTAGAAACTGACAGAAGTGTCTAACGTGGATCCTAGGTGAATCTTAATCTCATCCAGTTGAAATTTCCTATCACAGGAACTTACCAGAGCTCTTTAACTGTTGGGCCCTGTGGGCCCTCCAAGAGAATGTGGTCTCTATTATCCCCTGAGCCTGACTAGAGTTTAGCAACCTGTCTCTGGCCGGTCACTTCTACATAGGAGTGACTCAGCATAGCCTGATCCGAATTACTATTGGCCCAAAGCTATCCCCCCACTCTACATATTTCCTCTCCCGCCTTCTTTTCTCCGCCCCTCCTAGCGAATATAAGCTGCTGCCTGATGCAATAAAGTGAGTCCTTGCTTCCACGAACTCCCGGTCTGGTGTGTTCTCTTGCAGACCGTCGACATTCATCATCCTGCTTGGCCCCATCCACTGAGGAGGGAGGAGGACGGCTGGTTTGAGCCTCTTTTCCCCCATTCCTCTTCAGGTGACACCCCACAGACTGGTGTTTCTACCTGGTTACCTTTGGAAGTTCGCTGATGGGCCAATTGGTCTACGGGTGAGTGTACCTCCATAAATTATGGGGAAGACTGCTTCCAAACCCCAACCTGTTTATCCTCCCCTCAATCCTTTTGGGGCACTCCATGGCCACAACCACCTGATCCACTGACCAACCCCTCTTGGGCCCCCTGAAGCCTCGAAGGCAGCGCTGCCTCCACTCTATACCCATTACCTATGTCATGCTCCACGTTGGCGGATGCCGGTCCTTTTCCCTCCTTGGGGCTGGAGCTGGGTCTTAGGGCATGGCTGTCTCCTTTGGCCTTCTCCAGGCTGTGGTGTCGGCATGTGGTGTTCCCTGCACATTGTTGGATGTTCCCCAAGGGGGCGCTCAGCGGAGATTCCTGCATGGTCCAGGACGTGGGCGTTTGCCACTCCCCCTCTCCTAGCGGGTGGTGGTTGTCCACCCCTCCCCCTCGCCTTCTTGCTGGGTCCGCCTGCATCCGTCTCCCGCCAGCTGGCTGGCCTCAGTGGTGGTCTCGCTCCCGGTGGGGAGGGGTTCGGTTTCCGCTTCCGCCACGTTGCACCTCCTCTGCCTCTGGCCCGCGGCAGCCCAGTCCCCCTGTAGCCCCCCAGCTAACCGAAGGTGTACTGTGTTTCTGCGTGTGTGGGTGTGATGGCCGGGGCTGGTCATACGTGTTGGGGTTCTTCACATTGTGGCGGCCAGACACACAGGTGTCTGTGGGCGGCTTTCTGGTCTGTCCTGCTTCCCTCATGTAGTCTTCACGATCCAGCTAGGGGGTCCTCGCTCCCCACAGGGTGTTCGCTTGACAGGTCTTTCCCTCCTTCCTCTAGAAAGTTCCCTGCTGGGGAGTTGAGGGAAAGGTTTGTGTGCTCCCTAGTCTGGAACGGATTGACCACAGACCACAAATTAGAAACCAATCAATGGACAGGTGGATAGTGGCCTCCAGGGATGTCGGCACCACTTCTCATCAGATGCGAGCCGTGGTGGCTGCCCTTCAGGCAGGCCGCCAGGAAGAGCTCCAGACCCTTATCAATACCCTCCAACAAGCCCTTATCAATACCCTCCAACAAGCCACTGTTTTGGGTGAGCAAATATGTTTTGGGTGTGGCAAAGAAGGCCACTTCCTCAGGGAGTACCCTAACCAACCCCTAGGTCCTCCTGGCCCCCCCCCACCCGGGGAGGGCCGTCCCCATACACCCTGTCCTCGCTGTAAAAAGGGTTTTTATTGGGCCCGTGATTGCAGGTCCAAATTTAATCTTAAGGGTGAGTCTTTAAACTCCTGTGGGGCATCCCCAGCCCTGTTAAATAAGGGAAACGGGGGCTGGAGAGATGGCCTAGTGGTTAAGAGTGCTGACCACTCTTACAGAGGACCCGGGTTCGATCCCCAGCACCCACATGGCAGCCGAGAGCCGTCTGAAACTCCAGTTCCAGGAGAACTCCAGTTCCAGGGGAATCCGAAACACTCTTCTGACCTCCGCGGCATTGCACGACACGGGTGCACAAACTTGCACGCAGACAGTACATTGATACACATACAGAAATAAATAAATGCCGGGTGTGGTGGCACACGCCTTTAAAAAAAAAATAAATAAATAAGGGGAACGGGCAGTCCAGGCTCCTCATTGACACTGGGGCTGAGCGTACACTCATTAGAAAGGAGGAAGTTCCCCACTCTTGGCAGTTGGTGCCCGGGCCGCCCTTACTGGGTGTGGGTGGTCAATCCAAGTCATGGGAGACTGCTGCCCTGGCTTCCCTGCGTCCACCCTAGTGCTAACCATGGGGAGGTGCGCCCTCTCGTGGTCCCTGGCCTGACAGCCTATCTCTTGGGTCAGGACATTCTGGGCGAGGCAGAGGCCTTTATCACAACAGGCCATAAGGCCTTTTATAACGATCTCCTAGACCAGGATAAACAACAGTTCAAGCAGGGGCGGGAGAGCCACCTCAACTGCTGAGATGACCCTTACTTTGACCAACTCAGACAGAAGCACTCGTCGGTCCACCCCAAGACCAAAGGCAAAATATGCCAATGTTTGTTCTGTGGCCCTCTCCTGCTCATTGTATCTCATTGAGTATAAGACAATAATGTGACTTTCTTCCCACAGATTGATCTCACGACTTTTTTTTTCCTTTGTACATATGTTTGTGTATGCTTGTATGTATGTGTGCACACACACATATGTGTATGGATGTATGAGCATTTTGTTTTAACCCCTATAATTTTCTAAACTCCTTTATTTAAAAGGTCAACAATAATTCACTTTACAGATTCCACCCCTCTTGGGCCCTTGGTTTATACCTTTTGGTGTTAGCTATCTTTAATTGAACTTATGTAAATGTTAATATGCATTTATACAATTGTAAAAAGCCTCCAAGCTGGAACTGGCCCCTCCAACTCGGATGTAGCTCTATTAATTAGTTAAACTTACTTGTCTTGGTTAAAAAAATTACTGATTGTACAAATGCTGTTACAGTTAGCTACTTTATGGGTGTATGGTACCACTATCAACTACACTCCTCAATGCCTGAGACAAAAACTAACATTGGTTCTAAGCAATAATCTTATTTTAATTTAGATATAATTTAAAGTATGGTTAAGTGTGTATTGTAAAACGTTTAACAACTAAGTAAAGCATCTTTAAAACAGGGTTTTCTGCCAAGCCTGGAAAACACCACCTCCAAGGACTGAAAGGAAAATGCTTATTATAAACCCACTTTATAAGATTTATAGTGAAATAAGTATTATACATTTATATAGAGGTATTTCAGTAGAGATTTATACAGAAATACAAATAAATAAATATAAGTTAATGGACTTGATTTCTCTGAAGTCACAGTCTAGTAAAAGAATTTTAAGGAACATTTAATTGCCACCAACTAGCTCATACAAACTGAAGGGGACTTAGAGGACTTATGTGGAGGGCACAAATACCCCCACATAGCAGTTAAAGATCTGAAAAAGATCATCTGCACCTGCCAGTCCTGCCAGCCCTTCTTCCAGAAGCCCCCTCTCCAAACCTCGGGCAGTAATCCCTGAGGTCTCTGGCCTAACCATCTCTGGTAGATAGCTGTTACCCATTATGTCCCATTTGGCAGTTGACTCAAATCAAAACAGACAACAGTCAAACCATCAAGGCTCAATTACAAAACCAAAAGGGGGAGTCCATGCCCCCACACCATCACCCTAAATATTTTTAAATTTTCCAAGGAAGACAGGCATACATCCCTTTTTCAGAAACACTGGTCCTCTTCTGTCACCTATAGCTAATATCTCCCCCAACAGGGAGGCAATGATAATGACCCCTCCAGGGAGTGTTTCATCCCCCGAGGATGGCCCCTCTGCTCTTCCCTCAGGATCAGCCTAGGATGAAAGTGATGCTGCTCCTCCTGCTGCTGGCTCTCGTCCCACCCAGTGACGGGGGACTCGGAATCCCCAATGAGGCTGCGAAGCGCCTAGAGAAGTGCTGCTTCTACACTAATTGGTCTGGAATTGTGCATGATTGGATAAGAAAATTACAGGAAGACCTGGAAGAAAGAAGAAAGCAACTGCTAGAGGACCCATTTTGGTCCGGGTTACACGGCCTGCTGCCCTACTTACTCCTCCTGCTTGGACCCCTTCTTATGCTTTTCCTTCTTCTCACCTTTGGCCCATGCATTGTTAATAAGGCCATACAGTTTATCCAGGGGAGGTTAGATGCAGTAAAGTTACATCAGGTCAAGGTCCACTATCACAGGCTTGCCAGCCAGGAACCAGGGTCTTATGAACAGCCATCTTCATGTGATTGCCCGACCCCCACCCTCCACATGGCCAATGACGGGTAAGACCCCAGAGAGACTGGGGTAACCTAAGACAGGACATGGAGAGGCTCTTCAGCAGACCGGAGTCATAGCACCCGACAATGGGTAAGATCCTTCTGCACTCAGCCAACCTAAGACAGTGACCAAAACTTTAGCTGTTTGTGTCCCAAAGATGGGTAAGACTGAGTTCGCAAGAATGGACAACCTAAGACAGGGGCTATGTTTCTCCTCCTGCATTACAAAAACAAAAGGTGGAATTGTTGGGCTCTGTGGGACCTCCAAGAGAATGCGGCCTACTGTAATCCCCTGAGCCTGACTAGAGTTTAGTGACCTGTCTCTGGCTGATCACTTCCACATAGGAGTGACTCAGCATAGCCTGATCTGAATTACTATTGCCCCAAAGCTATCCCCCCACTCTACATATTTCCTCTCCCACCTTCTTTTCTCTGCCCCTCCTGCTGGGCGAATATAAGCTGCTGCCTGATGCAATAAAGTGAGTCCTTGCTTTGACGAGCTCCCGGTCTGGTGTGTTCTCTTGCAGACCGTCGACACTCATCATCCTGCTCAGCCCCATCCACCAAGGAGGCTGGCTGGTTTGAGCCTCTTCTCCCCCATCCCTCTTTAGGTGACACCCCACATTTATCTATATCACTCATAAGGTTTGGGTAGAAGATTCAATTCATAGTGCTATAATAGGAAAAGTATATTGAAGGTTTCCTTCCAGGAGTGTGGGTAATCACCCATAAATCTTCCCTGGGAAGTTTTCACCTAGTTTGGATGATGGCTTTCCCATAGCTGAATAAAATGCTGAGAGACTCTCCTGGCATATAAGGCCTAGACCCTCCACCCAGACTATGTGCAATTTGAACCAAGAGTTGCTGTTGCACTCTTGGGTGAGTTTCCACTGACTCTCCCTGACCCTCCCTTCCATTCTGGGACTTGAACATCAACAAGCCCAGTGTGACAGTCTATGGAAGCCAGCAGGCATGGATGAGCTTAGGAAGATGGTGTCTGTACCTTAGAGTTCAGTCCTATAGGACACACTGTGGAGTACCTATCACATGATATGCCTTGTTAGTTATTGGAGACACAGCTGAGAGCAAAACATTTTAACAAGCTTGTGGGCTGATTCTAGGTTCTGATGAAAGTTTATGGCCATCTTCTTCATGCTTTGCTTTCAGCCTTAAGATACAACCCAAAGATTAGAAATTGAGTATGAATCACACAGGTCATGAGAGCATGTGACCCAGATGGGCATGTTAGGAATACAAAATGGTGGCTGGAATTAATGGCTTAAAAAGGAGTACAGGTTACTGCAATATACTAAGGGGTATTTAGCAGAACATGGATAAGTTTTTGGAGATGTTTGAGAGACAGAGCCCTGTTTTAATCACACAGTAGAATGGAGCACCACCTACATAGGGACTTTCAGTGTAAGAAGCACAGAGAACACTGATTTGAGGAAGGGGTGCATAACGCTCTCGCTGTTTTTCATGAGTGACTGTGTGATGAGAAATATGCTTGGTGGGGAGTCCAACACCTCTGTGCCAACCTCACTCGCTTTCTCCTTCCCATACCAGCTCCATTGTTTATACCACAGCTCTGCTCAGCCCTGAGGAGACATTAGGCAGGGACGCTGATCTCTGCTGCCTTCCCTCATCTTTTCAGCCCTGCACTCTGACAGTCATTATCTGTATGATCATTATCCACAGAGGAGAACCAGGGTTGGCAACATTCAACCAGTACTGATGTCATGAGGCTTACCTTATTATTGTGAAGTCCATAGCAAGAGCTCTCTGCTAACATCATGCTAGATGGTTTAAAGCTAAAAGCTTTCTACAATCACAAAGCATGCAGGATGTGTGCTCTTCTTGCCTTATTCAATAGAGAACTGACAAAGTCAGAGAAATTAGACAGATGAAAGACATAAAAGCACATAAATCAGAAAGGAAACCAGGACTCTGCCTCTGCAACCATCATAGACACACATCAGCATGTACATACAGACTTGCACAGTACATCATGCACCACACATACTCATACATGAACATACACATACATACAGTGCTTACATGTAGACACCATTCATTCACACAAATACATACTCGCACATATACACAATACACACAATTGTTGGAATCTGTTGTTATGCAAATGAATAAAATGTGGTATATATCATATAATGAAGTGTTCAGCTTTAAAATAAATACACATGGAGGGCATGACACAAAGTAAACCAAACAAAAAAGCATAAATACTGCTCAATCTCATTTTAGTGATGAATATAAAATAGTAGAAATGACAGTGCAAAGGCAGTGAGGAGTTGTGGGTTCCAGGTACATTCTAATGACATACTGTGCAAAGCAAAGCAAAAAAGAAAATCACTACCAAGTGGAAATTGCAGTGTTCTAAGATGAATGACAGATGCTAAGAAGCTCAATGGACTAAATGCCTCTGAGAAGCCTCCCTGGATTGGTGGAGACTCTTCAGACTTCCACGCCTGTGGCAGCCAGTGTGTGAGTGAGTTAAGGTAATAGGGACCTTTGTCAAAACTCTCTGGACTATGTACTGAACATAATTTCATTTCCCTGTGCTAAAACCACTTGGGTTTTTAAAAATTCAAATAAATAATAGAGATAATAACTGAAATACCAAAGCAAGTAGCAGTAATAGATTTAGAAGTCACGAGAGAGGGTGCTGGAAAACAGCATTCGGATCAGCCTTGTTTAGGCTTTTTGTGGTCAAGTTACCAATATGAAGTTCTAAATTCTCAAAGCCACGTGGGCTAAGATCTGCACCTACCTGTAGGAGGTCGTTTTGTAACTTGTGAAGTAAGGCAGCTCAAGCTTGTATTAGCCAGCTGGCGTTCTCCCTGGAACCTGCTGATCCTTAGACGGCTGCTCCAGTTCCTCTCACATTCTACATCCGGGGATGGCTTTCTTTGGAACGGCCTTTCTTTTGTGTCCTATACACATTTCAATCATGTTCCCAAGGACATCTATATTGTCTTATATGCAGCTCATTTTCCTTTTCTGATGATCTAGCCATTTTTAGGAACTTACAATAAAACAAGTTAATACCAAGAACACTTTGATAGGTTTTCTTTAGTCTAGCTTTTACAATGGGTTCAAGGAAGACAGTGCCCAAAATGGATGAAGAACGGCAGGAAGGCATGTGAATAATTCGGGTGGGCAGGGAACAGAAGGAAGGTTTGAAAACTCAATTTTCTCCTGTGATAGATGCTGGAGAGACAATATTAATGGAGCTCTCCTGGGTAGCATGCACTACTTCAACCATTCTTTAATACCTATATTATTTTACACCATCCAAAGTGCCAAAAGATAAAAGTCTCGGGTCAGCATACTATACTGGCAAAGACTGGATCCCATGCTGGCATCTTGGCTTCCAGATTACCTGGGAATAGAATTTTATACAGCTTTAAGTTTGACCTTGGGATAGGAGGCTTGACCTAGAGAAAGTGTTCAAGTCTTTGGGAAGACATCTTTCTAATTCACACATCTAATCTTTGGTGTTCCCAAGACCTGAATTTCCTTGTGAAAAATGAAGAGTAGCTATGAGAAATTCCAGAATATGTCGAGGAGCACACGGCCACAGGTGCATAAAAGGAGGTGCAATACTAGTCTGCTTGTCTCACTTTATCTTCTCTTTGTGTTGTTTCCAGCCTACAGATGAGCATAACCCTCCAGCAGCTCACAATTCTGTGAGAAGACCTTGACTACCTCACCCTTACATAGCATAGCTCATTTGAATGTGCCTTTAAATATCGTTTATCAAGCTTTTTTTCTCAATATTTTTATTTGATTTTTTTAACAATAAGTAATAAGTAGTGAATACAAGCATCCTTCATGTAAAACCAATTTGCAAGCAGCTATGCCCAAACCTACACAGTGCAAGGCTCCCACCATCCAGCTGGGAGGGCTTGTATATACAATCATGTTGATCAAATAAGAGTCCAATCTATATTGCTGTAGTTTCACCATTCACCCCAATCACAGCCCTTACATTCTACCATGCCCCCTCTTCCACAGATTGTTCCCTAGGCTTAGAAAAGGGGCTCAGATGGACGAGAAGCAAAACAGTCTACTTTCTCTGGAGATGTCGTTTTTTACTCTGATCAGTTCAGGATGTTTCCTTTCATGGGTTGACAGTTTGTCCAGGAATAACCTTTCAATCCTCCTATCAAGCTGACTTCTTAATTGGAAATAACTGGGTGGTGAATGCTGGGAACATTTACCCATGAGAATGGTTAGAGTCTGCCCATGTTAGCAGTAACTGTCAACTTGGCACAGAAGAATCACTTGAGAAGAGTCTCACTGGTACACTTCTCTCTCAAGTTGGTTTGTGAGCATGTCTCTGAGGGGTTATCTTGATTGTACACTCATGTGGGGGGCCACCTACTATACCCAAGGCATGTGGTCTTAAGCTGTATGAGAACTCTAGCTGAGCAGAAGCCTGCTAGCCTGCCCTTAAGCACCATTTCTCCCTGGCTTCTGTTGTGCTCTCTTTCCTGTGGGTGAGCTCTCTGATTAGAGGGAATGCGCCATGGAATACTAAGCAGGTCTCTTTCCTCTCCCTGCCTTGAGTTCCAGCCTTGGCTTCCCTTAGAGATGAAGTGTGTCTTGTAAGAACAAGATGAAATAAGCCCTTCGCTACTCTAAGTTCCTTTTGGTCAGAGTGTTTATCACAGCAACAGATTGAAGCTAGAACAGAATTCTCACACCAAAGAGTACACATGCAGTTTTTTAAGCAAATATTGGGGCTGAAGTGGGCTGTTTTATTTATTTCCATTTGAGAGGGTAGAAATAACTTTATTTCTGATGGAGAGGAAGTGATGTTCATTTCCTGGATGCATAATCAGAGATAAACTCAAATATTACTTTGTTAGAATCTGTGAACTTTTTAACTCTAAAACCAGATTTTGGATTTTTTCCCACCTCATAACTAATAAGCTTTTAATCAGACCTATAACAATGACCCATTTATTTGCAATGCTGTCTTCCTTTAATTCTGCTCTTTGGTATTTCTATCACAGCCTAAGGCATAGAGAATGTTTCTATTATCATATTGATAAGGGACAACGACTAAGATCTTTTTTTTTCATTTAGTTTGTTTATGTTGTTTTAATTTTATTTACAGTCTTTATTTTGTGTGTATGAGTGTTTTACCTGCATGTATGTAAATGTACTACATGCATGTAATGCCTCACCAGGCAGAAGAGGGTGTCAGATCCTCTGGAACTGGAGTTACTGACAATTAGTTGCCATATAGGTGCTGGTAATTGAACCCATGTCTTCTGGAAGAACAGTATGTGTTCTTAACCACTGAGCCACCTCTCTAACCCCATTATTGTTTTTTTGAGACAGCATCTACTTTAGCCCCAGCTGGCCTATCACTTACTATGTAGACCAGGCTGGTCTCAATCTCACAGAGATCTACATACTTCTGCCTCCTGATTTCTGGAATTAAAGGTGCTTGCCACCACCACCAGCTAATCATAAAAATCTTTATCCAGAAGACCCTCACAGGGTCACCTGGACACTTGGATATTTAAGAATCAGAGTTTTCCTCATGGTAACTTTCATTTAACACAAAACTTTGTATCAGATGACATCACATATTTGAAACAAAATGTAGGAAGGAAGATGGAGCAGACCTATTATCAACTTCATGTTTTCTATTTTTATTTTTTAAGACAAGGTCTCACTATTCAGTCCTTGTTGTCCTAGAACTCTCTATGTAGACCAGGTTGGTCTCTAACTCACAGAGATCTTCCTACCTTTGCCTCCTGAATGTTGGGTTTAAAGGGGTCAACCACAACCAAACTTATTAATATTTTTATCTAGAGATAAAAACAGAAAGGTGGGCTTACATCTAGCCACATGGTTCAGTTCATGGGCCTGCCAGAAATGTTTCTGTGAGTGGCCTGCTTCTGCACCTCAGCTTCCTCCTTGAGTAGATGGGCTGGATAAGTGATCATGACTGTGAAATCAGAGAAAAGTGAGTGTGTGTGGAAGTACTCTTCATCTCTAGATGTTTTGTTCAAGGCCAATCTACTGCACAGTGGTTAAAAGCATGGGCAGCACTAACCACACCATCTTTTATTTATGTGTATGAGTGTACTGTCTGCATGTAGGTTGGTGCACCCGTGTCGTGCAATGCTGCGGATGTCAGAAGAGGGCGTCGGATTCCCCTGGAACTGGAGTTAAAGACAGTTCTTAGCCACCATGTGGGTGCTGGGAATTGAACCCGGGTCCTCTGCAAGAGCAGTAGGTGCTTTTAACTGCTGAGACATCTCTCCAGCCCCCACACCATCTATTGTTTGAACCCGGAATCCCATGGCCGAAGGAGAAACAGACTCCAGGAAGCAACACGGAAAGGTGCGCCCACCCTCGCACGCATGTTGAGAAGTTAAGAGTTTTCAGTGAAATTGCCATTCTGCCCTTCTACTCTCTCATATGTCACCATTTTTTTTTCTGGTTTGGTCTCCTGAACATTGAGTGACAAAGAGAAACATGGAAGGAGAACAGTGGATTTTGCGAAGACAAGCAGGGGTGAGTGGGGGGGGGGGAAGGCAGAGACTTGGGGACGATCCACCCAGGAAAGCTGTTTCCTGGACCTTCAACAGTTTGTCTTGGCCTGTCAGTAACTAAAATTTTATTATAGAGTTCCTCATTCTTCCCCACTTATTAAATTAATTATTAATAAGCCATATCAACATATTAATAGGAAGTAATGTTATCTCTCTTAACTTACTACTAGTGAGGCTGTAGAGGTGGCTGAAGAGAGTATCAACTGCTCTTGCACAGGACACAAGATCAGTTTCCAGCACCTACATGGCACCTAACAACATTCTAACTGCCATTGGCAAGGGGAAGCTGACTCTCTCTCTCTCTATCCTCCTCTCTCTCATCTCTCTCGCCTGACTTCTGCAGCATTGCACAACATGGGCACCTTACACACATCAGCAATACACCATACACATAAATAAATAAATTTTTAAAAAAAAAAAAAAAAAAAAAAAAAAAAAAAATCTATTTTTTTGACGTGTCTACCTTTTTAAAACGGGTGAGTGGTAGGTAAACCACGTTTGAGAGGGGGTCGTCACAATGCGAAGAAACCACTCAACCCACTAGGAAAATCCAGCAGGAACGAGCATTGACGGATGACAACACAGGGTCCGCTGAGCAGCAATCTCCTAAACTGAATAATAAACTAAAAAATAGACACAAGTCCCATCCTTAGAGACTAAATCAGATTATCTGAGCACAATAGCTCGTCATATCAGGTAAGGCACCTTTGATCTCTTTCTCCTGGTAGTTTTAAAACACAGCACTTTGGGAACATCTTCTTGACCTAATGAATGAGAATTTCCATTAGCACAGAAGCCATTGATGTACATCAACTGGTGAGTGTGTAAAATGTGGTACATGTACAAAAGGGAGTTTTATGCAGTCATAAAGAAAAATGAAATCCTGACATCTGCAGGTAAATGAACTCAACTGGAAGTTATTATATAAAGGAAATAAGTCAACATCCCCCTGGTTAGACCAATCCATTTGCTGATGTCAGAGCTCCTGTGTTAATATATTCTGCCATGAGTGCATAGCCCACAGGACATTAGATGTTATATTTGGTTCTGAACAGAGAAATAATGCCTTTCACAGTTCTTATGTCTATGTCAATTAAAGAAGGCAGTTTTAACAATTACCAGGTTGTAAATAAAGGATTACCTCTATAATAGTTGTCTCAATTTTACAGTTGGAGAGCGACCCTATCAACACAAATCGACATCGTCATATGTCGTTTCTCCTTGGTGTCATGGGGGGGAAGGCAGAAAGTTCCTCCTCTCCCCTCTGAAAGTCTCTCACATAATCAAACCTTGCAAACCTTTTGTGGCCCTAGAAGGTAATTTTAGGAGATGTTATTAACCACAGTAAGACCCTGTCATATTTTAACAGGGGAAAAATGTATTTCATGATTAACATACTCATCCAAACATATGTGTCTATGCAAAAGTAACCTACCAAAACTATGAGAGCTGTTTAAAATACCTATATATCTAATGGCTTGTGCTTCATTAGTAGGATCGAAAGGTTATTCCTGGACAAACTGTCAGCCCATGAAAGGAAACAGCCAGAATTGACCAGAGTCCAAGACAACAGCTCCAGAGAGAGTGGACTGTTTTGCTTCTCATCCACCTGTGCCCCTTTTCTAAGCCTAGGGAACAATCTGCGGAAGAGGGGGCGTGGTAGAATGTAAGGGCTGTGATTGGGGTGAATGGTGAAACTACGGCAATGTAGTCTGGACACTCATTTGATCAACTTGATTGAACAACAACCCGTCAGCCCCCCCACTGGATGGTGGGGCTGTGGGGGTTTGGGCACAACAGCCTGCAGATTGGTTTTGCATGAAGGATGCTTGTACTCATGGATTATCACTTACAGCTAAAAAATGAAAAAAAAAAACTGAGAGAAAGAAAGATGCAGGACAGTTATGCCAGAATGCATGATCTGGGATGTGGTGGGGGTGGGGGGGAAGGGAAAGGGAAATGTGCCTGAACTGAATTGGAAAATAATGTATGAAATGCACAAAGCATCAATAAAAATTAAAAAAAGAAAAAATAATAAAGGAAATAAGTCAGACTCTGAAGGACAAATACCATATATTGTCTCTACTAGGTGGAATAAAGATTCGAAAGTGAAGTTTTGTGTGTGTGTGTGTGTGTGTGTGTGTGTGTGTGTGTAACAAAACTAAAAAAAGCATGGGAGGAAGAGATCTTAAGGGACTGGGGAGGGAGACATGAAACAGAGGAGGGGCCTATGAGAAGGAAAGGATCACCTAGAGGTGGGCGTGGGGCGTGGAGTGTGGGGCATGGGACATGGGGAAAGACACTAGAACAGAGGGATGGATAAGCACCAAGCAGAATGACACATGTATGAAAATGCCTTAGTAAATCACATTAATTTACATGCTAACTCGAAAAAATTAAAATAAGCCAATGGTCTGTGAGTTTTCTCCTAGAAATTTTAGCTTTTCAACATAGTCTCAGTTCTCAAGTTGGAGCGGCCCCCCCACCCGCTATTTCTGCAAAGTGCAGCAGGGACCCATTATCTCGAAATGAGACTGAGGGCACCTGGGGTGCTCCTGCCACGGACTGGACCTCAATTCTAACTTGTTTCTCTGTCGATCACCATCTTCTGCAGCCAGTCGCAAATGGAACCTGCACTTGGATGTCTCCTTTCCCTATGAAACTCATCTCGCTGTATTTTATGTTCCCACTAATCTTTCTCTTGTTGCTCATTAATCTGAGTCTGGTACCCATCACTAATTTGGATAGATCAGTTCTCCAAGCTAAGAGTTAATCAGCCATTATCAGAAGGATTTGTGACGTCAAGTTTGCATACTCTCAGCTGTTTTTCTGGCTCGAATTGCTCTGAGCTGCTGGTGGCTCTGTACTCTGGAGGTGAACAGTTTGTGTCAATGTTCAGGGAGTTGTCACAGCATGCCGATTTCAGCTGATAATTGCTTTTTGGTTTCTGGATTGTCAAGAGTCAAAAAATACCATATACTTATTTGAGTTTTCTGGAAAAATAGCAATAACAATTGTGACAGCATCTAATAGCACTGAATATTAATATCTAATATTGTAAGATTATTAACTCACAGATCACATATACATACATAGATTATGATGATGCTGATGGTTGGATAGATAGATGATAGATAGATGATACGTGATTGATACATATATAGATGATTGATAGGTAGATGACAGATGACAGAGACATTAAATAGATAGATGATAGATAGATATATAATAGATGATAGATGGTAGGTAGATAGATTTATGATAGATGACAGATAGACGTATGATAGATGATAGAAACACACAAGCACATCTTAAATTTATTATGTTTCTCAACCATGTACTTCATGTGTGTGAGTATATAAATATGTGCATATCACACATACATACCAAGGCTTTTGTTGTTTTTCTCATCTCAACAGCACCCAAGTCCACTAAGCCAATAGGTACTATACTGTCTTGCAAACAACACAACTAAGATCTAAAAGCATCACATGATTTTCTCAAGGCCTCTGCTGACATGGTAAGACACTGTCAAGATCCATGTCTTCTGTGTCCTAAGTTCATATTTCTATTCCACTTGAGATGCTGCTGGCATATATTACTCGGAGAGAATTAAAGAGAGCTGCCCGTTTGGCACACTCTGTCCTGTCTCTGGTATTTCTTTGCTCCATTCACACGAGGAGACAGAAGAAGCAAAAGCCTTTTCTGTTCCTGTGACCTCCATTTTCTGATGAATGTCTGAGCCAGAGGAGAGTGTCCTTCAGACTTTTCTGACAAATCAAGCTTTGGTGACAGCAACGATTCTTGTCAGACATTTAGGAAAATAAATTCTGCCATCCTCAACAACCACCCTGCAGGACACTTTATTTTCAAATCAACAATAATGTTGATGTTTCCTGAAAGGCTGTTGAGCAGGTACAGCTAAGTGGAATATATAAAGCAGAGAAGGAGCCGACCCTATGAAGGCCCCATTTCAGTGCCAATGATTTGCCACCCCTAAAATGTGAACAAAAACACATCATTGCAATTCAACAAGCAAGAAAGTAGGGCCTCTGGAGTAAATTCATAGTCATGAGATCAGAAATGGTGGATTACAGATTTAACCCACACATCTAGGAGCTAATCTAACCCCACTGTATTTAAATGATGTCGGGAACATTTTCCTATTTAGACATTTCATCTGTCTAGTGCTGTGACAGAGATAGGGCTTTCTTTAGGATCCGTGAGCACGCCAGCTATGTGTATTTGGCCATGTTAAAGTGCAACACGTTATTTCCTTCCCGTTGAACAGATTCTAAGTCCAATTAGATGGCTGTTGATTATCTCCAAGAAAAAGTGCTACCACTACACCTCTATAGCTTGTTATGCCAGCCATTGCTGTGGTTATTAGGCTTTAATGCTGGGGTTGGATCATTTATTTATTTTCTCCCTACCAGCATGTAGAGTGTCCTCTAAAACTATGAGAGCTGGTCTTCAGGGAGGAGCTTCCAGGTCAGGTCCAGCTCCATTGCTCCAAGTCCTGTGTCTGAAGTATGTGCTGTTTTCAGCAATAAGGTCTTACCTTCAACTTCTAGGAGGTGGATCCTTATAGTTTCTGAAAGCTATGCCATTCACCATTTATCAAAGAAGCTTCTTTGTGCAACAGATGGAAGCTATGGCACAGTTCTACAACTGGTCACACAGAGAATAAGTATCTATGAGATGCATAGTCCTAAGTGACACACCGACAATGGAACTTCTACACCTAAGGCTCATGGAACATTGTGGAACAGGGTAGAGAGAATATGAATACATGCCTCAACCACAAGCCCAACTTACTCATGCAACAGAGTGTGATGTACACAGATGTCCACAACTGGCCAAGGTGTTCAGAACAAGAGACTGCATAGTGTGTTCCTGGATAGACTCCTATGTTAAACCTCACCCACCCATGGCTCAGGGTCCAGTGCAGACAGAGTGGAAAGATTGCAACAGTCAGGGTTGGTACATGAACATAAGGAAACAGAGTCGTCCAGGCCTCTGACAACTCACGCATATGAACTTGCAGCAATGGTGTCAGCATGCGCGAGCCCCATGCTGACCACTCAGACAAACACCCAGCACATAACTGAGGAAATGGGCAGAGGCCTCAAGCCTAGCCAAGGAACTATTGGCAAGTGATCACTGCAGGGTGAGGGAGAGTTGATCTTCTTTAAGGGAGTGACACTAGGTAGGCTGAGAAGACTCCAGTGGATGAGTTACTCTGACAGACAATGTGCAAAAGCTTGACCGGATAGGCCATGTTAACAGAATGAATGAGACTGTACCTACATGGATATAAGTATATTGTGCTTTCAGTCACAAGTGCAATCATCCTTATGTTAATCGTATTATGATAAGTAAATAACATAGATTTAGGGGCAAGAACAGAATCCCTAAGGGATTAAACTGAAAGTTCAAGGTGTTTTCCTTTAATTTTTCAAAGCAGAGGATCCTCGACTCTACACTGCACTTCTTTTTAGTGGTTCTTAGCCTCAGCCTTTAACAGCTGTGCTATCCCCCCCAGCCCACATTGCCCTTCTAAGACAATCATAGCTAAGACCACTCAGACACAGGTATTTGCTGAGGTGTGAGTGATATCCGATGACACTTAAATGACATTTTCCTGATTTCAGTTGATCTCTTCTCTAGTTTGCAACAACTATCTCTCCTTCAGCACAGCGTGTAGCCCATTAAACATCGTCTTCTTTCCCAGCTAGATGATGAATAAGAGTAATTTACACATACACAACTTTATAATTATATACCTGTACATAAAAGATTTTATTACAAAGTATAACTATGCTTTCCAGTCAGTAATGACATAAATTGATATATTATTGACAGGGATTTGAAGATGAAGAAGAAGAACTGGAACTTGAATTAACTCAGAAGGGCATGTCAAGTAAAAGGGGAATTCAAAAAACCATTGTGATTTTGAATATTTCTAGGCACCCAGGTGTGTTACAAGGAAGAGGAAGGTGTGAAAATAACTGTCCAGTGTTTATAGAAGTGCAGTGTTGATACAACAGATAGGTATGAGACTCAATAACAGTATTTCCAAACTCTATGTTGTCTACCTATGAAAGTAACAAGTAGATATCTTCACTCAAAAGCTTTATGACCAAGAAATGTTATCTAGGTACTAAGAACAATAGTATCTAATCCAGCTACCATATCTAGTTATAAAAATAAAGAATTTGTGAAGATGAGGGTGGTTGTAGAGCACACTCCTTTAAAGTCCCATTCCTTGAGCCCTCACTCAGAGTTCTCCCTCATACGGTAACCCTGGTGATCCATTATTCTATATTTGCTTCATTTAACATGGCATCGAAAGTCTCTCCTTGTTCATAACACTTTTATACTAGTAATTGGTTAACTCAGTACATTATTATCCACTGACATCCCCTAAATATGCAAGGATTTAATTGGAACTGCTTTTTATTTCTTCTATAAGATAGAGAATTTTTTCCTGAATGACAGATAAGGAAACTCATTCAGATAGAGAGATACACTCGAAGTCATGCAGGTGATGATTTGTGTTGATTTTTTTCTCTCTCCTCAGTCTGGTGGTAAGTCATACAGGCAGATGTTGTATTGATGAAAATATAATAATCATCAGTGATTAGGCAAGAAGACATTTTGTCCTCTAAGAAGATCTCAACACTACTTTGTAGCATTCTTGCCAGAAATATATTGCCTCAATCAAATCACAAGCTAGCATCCTACAAAGCCTCGATGATTATTACACTTCAGAACTGTCAGGTCTCCAGATGAAGAAAGGTGGACACATACACACAGGAAAAGGCAGTGTACACAAAGCTAAATGTATCGGGTTCGTGGGTATAAGAGGAAAGTGGCCATGAAATGATCGTGAGACTTGAGTGAGATGTGTACTGGCCCTAGCAGAGCAACGCTGGGCTCCCTTTCCTCTGTCCTAGGCACACCACACGCACGTCAACATTGCCTTGCCGGAAGCTGGGTCTGAGGGCGGGGTTATGCTCTGCTTGTTCCAACTTTGTTGTCCATCTAATGTTATTTCAAAATAAAGTTTAAGAAAAAGTTTTAAAAATACATTTGAAAAGCTTGAGTAGTGCTCTCCAAAGCTATGAGAGCTAGTCTTCAGGGCGAAGTGGCTTCCAGACCAGCTCCAGTTCCATTGATCTAAGTCTCGTGTCCGAAGCATGTCCTGTCTTCAGCAATACGGTCTTAACTTCAAGTTCAGGGAGGCAAGCAAGGGCTATGCCATAGCCTGTATAATTGTGGGAGCCTCTTGGACTACCCTGGCCAACAACTCAAAAGGAGGTTTCTCCTGTCTATCATTGTTTCTTGTTATGTAGCCTTCAGCTTTGTACATGGATTCATGTAGAGTTAATGTATTTGTAATTTGTCATTGGGTTGTTAGACTGATATGATCCCCTCTGGCTTTTTACACTATCTAGGCATTATTTATCTCTCCTCTCTCCCTCTCTCCCTCTCTCCCTGTCTAACCCTCCCCTCATACCCTCCCTATTTAGAATATCCCCACATTCTCCATTTCTCCCTTGATAATCTCAGTATGCTATGGTCCCATCTCTCTTGAGTTCTTTCTTTCCCATCTATCCGCAAATTTCCTTGTATAACCTTCCCTCCCCCCTCCTTTAAATGGATATGCAAAATGCTAAGGGAGAACATCAAGCTATTGTCTAACCCCAGCTTCAAGACCAAACACCACATCAGTGACTGGAACAGCATACGACACTGGTGCAGTAGTGGCACTTTTATCTTAGGGGGAATCAGTGGATACCTAATTGGACTTAAAGCCCACTCAACAGGAAGGAAGTCATGTGTGGTACTATAAACACAGACAAATACACATGGATGGAGAGGTCATACATCTTAGAGAAATCCCTGCAGCTGCCACATCCCTATACTAATGTAATTTCTTATTAGGTACAAAATATTTAGCCTTATATTTAAGTATCCCAGTCACTACTCATCAAGAAGCTTATTACACATCAGACAGGGATAGTTACTATTACAGGGTACCACGACTGGTCACAGACAGACATTATCTGTGAATTGCCCAAGCCTAAGCTGCACATCTACAATGTAACCTCCACATAAGGCTCACACAACATAGAACAAGGGGCAANCCAATAGCCAATTAGATTTGGGATATACAAGCATATGGCTGCCTCTGCTGCACAGTATTTCCAGGCAGGTGAGGTATAGCTGGCGCTGATGGAGGAGTCTTGCTTGACTCCATTTAACTTCTTTCACATAACTGCCTATAACCCTTCAATTCTAAAGTTACCTCAGATAACATATGAATGTGTATAATGTAACTACATGAACATACCACCTGTTATGTCCACAGCAAAAGTGTTACCCAGGGCTGGAGAGATAGCTCAGCAGTTCAGAGCACTGGCTTCTCTTGCAGAGGATAGCTTCATTTCCCAGCACCCACATGGCAGCTCACACCTATCTGAAACTCCATCTCCAGGGGATCTGACACTGCGGACTCCTTCATGTGGTGTTCCATAGTCAGGCACACACACACACACACACACACACACACACACTAAAATACTTGTAGGAAAATTAATGTATAAAATATCCATAACAGGGAGCTGGAGAGATGGCCTAGCTAAAGTTAAGAGCTCCAACCATGCTTGCAGGGGACCTGGGTTCGATCCCCAGCACCCACATGGAGGCTGAGAACCTTCTTTAATTCCAGTTCCAGGGGAAGCCGACACCCTCTTCTGACATCTGAGGCATTGCATGACATGGGTGCACAAACCTACATGCAGACAGTACATTCATACACATACAAAAATTTAAAAACAATTTAAAAATATCCATAACAAAACCACAAAAGATCAAGAACAATCCAAATAGCCACTAAACGTAACATATAAATTATAACACTTTCACATAAGGGACTCATAGTAATGGCAATATAATTGCCATTACTATGCAAGAATGAATATTGCACTGGTCAAAGAGAAAAATGTGACTTTGGCCTATGATTTTAAGGGGTCCAGGCTGTGACTATGTTGGCCCTTTTGGACTGAGTGAGGCAGAAGATCCTGGAAGAACTGAGCAGAGCAGCAAAGAGTCAGAAAGGAAGGGTCCCAGGGCCACAGCCCTCTGCAGGCATGCCCCAGGGACTGCAGGGCCTCCCAGCCGTCCCCTCCCAAAGGCACCCTCTGTGACACTGAGCCTATGCAGGCATGCCCCAGGGACTGCAGGGCCTCCCAGCCGTCCCCTCCCAAAGGCACCCTCTGTGACACTGAGCCCACAACCAAGCCTTTACCAAGTGAGACTTTGGTGGACATGTGAGACCCAATCTTCAGAACATGCCACAGACGAAAGGAGTAACTCCCACAATTCCATGCGTCATGACTCTTTACACAGTACAGAAAACACCCAAACTCATTAATATACCATTAAATCTAAAATTGAGTGCTGCGGTGACTTTTTTTTAGAGAAGGAATTAGGACACAATCTGGAAAAAGCAGACAGCAAATGTCAAAAGGCGATGTTATATTAATTCCTATTTTCCTTAAAATAATAGGTAATTGCGGCGTGGATTCTTTTCGCTGGTCCTTCACTTAATTTACATGCTTTCAAAATGTCCCTTCATACGAATTCTATCTATAATACAAACATTTCTAAAAATCCTTGCAACGAAGCTTTTAGAGAGTACCAAATTTATTTGCACTGATAACAAACAGAAAGCCTTTTGATTTTCCAATTGTTTCATACCTCTTTGGGCGGCTTAAAAGTGTGCACTCAGCATTATAAGCTGCAAGCAAAAGCCTTTAGAGAAACACAGTAAATCAGAAATGCAAAGTGCCATCACTGATTAATTTATGAAAACGAAGTCTTCAGCCTACAAGAACCAGGGGCAAAACAAAACAATAACTCACCAGGGGTCTGTGAGCCCTGATGTGTGGCGCTCGGCCATGTGTGACTATTTATCACTTTGGGTTTCACATCTGAATGATATCAATCATGCTGCTTACCAGGCACCAACAGAATATAAATTGACCTTTCTGGGCATTGGTCGGCCTCCTTCTGTCAAGTGATTTGATAGTTCTTTTATTTTAAAACACTTAGGGTAGATTATAGAATGAAAGTATGCGCTTTGGAGCCGTTTAGAAAAATCAATTCAAGCCACATTTAAGGACAAAGAAAAATCCTTCCATTCTTTCTGTTGACATATAGTACTCAATGTAACTGTCCCATTCACACACTCACACGAGGTAACCTTAGCCCACAATGTGCTGCTAACATGGGGCCACGGCTTGGTAATGGTACATACTCAGCCTCCACGTTGGCCTCAGCAAAGAGGAGACAGCTCAGGATCTTCCCTGAAGTCCTACTTGAAAGCTGGTCCTCAAAGCCCTGGATAAACTTTTATAGTCTATTGGGGTGGATATATGTGGTTTGCAGTAAATATCAAAAGTATTTAGCATTAAAGTTCAGACAATGGAGGGTTTTCACTGGAAGGAGGTGTACCATAGAGAGACAGTGTGGGAGAGAAACGTGTCCTCTGTGCACGGTTCATGAGGTGCCTCTGACATCAGCTCCCCAGGGCAGGGTAGACTGCATCCTGGACTCAGCTCTCCCTAGGGGACCCCAGCTCTNTATACATATATATGTATATATACATGTATATATATACATATATACATATATACATATGTATATATACATATATATGTATGTATACATATGTATATATACATATATATACATATATACATATGTATATATACATATATATGTATATATACACACATATATGTATATATATACATATATATGTATATATATGTATATATATGAGTGTGAAAGTATGTGTGAGTAGACCTGTTGTATATGTATGTGAGTGTGACTCTGAGTGTACATGTGTGTATGTGTGACTCTGAGTGTACATGCATGTGTGCATGTGTGAATGTGAGTGTATACATGTATGTATGAGTACACATGCCTGTGTGTGAGTGTATGTGTAAGTGTAAATGTTAGTGTAAATGTGTATAATTTTGGGAGAGTTTGATCACATGTGTAAATGTAGGAGTGTGTGAGTTCATGAATTCATGAGCTGAAACCTGTAAGCCATGCTCTTTCTGCAGTTCGGAGTGCACAGTACAGTGCAAGGAGCTGTGCTCATTGAGTACAGAACATCAACAGCTGGTGCTTGTCTCTCTGACTTGCCCCTTTCACACTGGGCAGTGTCTCCCCTCCTCCCCAGCCTCTCAGAACCACCTCTGCTTCAGTAAGTTTGGCCTGAGATGGTGCAGGGCTTGTCTCTTGCCCTGAGATGGTGCAGCTCTTGTGTCTTGCCCTGAGATGGCTCAGCCCTTGTCTCTTGCCCTGAGATGGTGCAGGGCTTGTCCCTTGCCCTGAGATGGTGTAGCACTTGTCTCAAGCCCTGAGATGGTGCAGGGCTTGTCCCTTGCCTTGAGATGGTGTAGCACTTGTCTCAAGCCCTGAGATGGTGCAGCCCTTGTGTCCGGCCCTGAGATGGTGCAGGGCTTGTGTCTTGCCCTGAGATGGAGCAGGGCTTGTCTCTCACCCTGAGATGGTGCAGGGCTTGTCTGTTGCCCTGAGATGGCGCAGCCCTTGTCTCTTGCCCTGAGATGGTGCAGCGATTGTCTCTTGCCCTGAGATGGTGCGGTGCTTGTCTCTTGCCCTGAGATGGTGTGGTGCTTGTGTCTTGCCCTGAGATGGTGCGGGGCTTGTCTCTTGCCCTGAGATGGTGCGGGGCTTGTCTCTTGCCCTGAGATGTTTCAGTGCTTGTCTCTTGCCCTGAGAGGGTGCGGGGCTTGTCTCTTGCCCTGAGATGTTTCAGTGCTTGTCTCTTGCCCTGAGAGGGTGCGGGGCTTGTCTCTTGCCCTGAGATGGTGCGGGGCTTGTCTCTTGCCCTGAGATTGTGCAGCGATTGTCTCTTGTCCTGAGATGGTGCGGGGCTTGTCTCTTGCCCTGAGATGGTGTGGTGCTTGTGTCTTGCCCTGAGATGGTGCAGCACTTGTGTCTTGCCCTGAGATGGTGCAGGGCTTGACTCTTGCCCTGAGATGGTGCAGCAATTGTCTCTTGCCCTGAGATGGTGCAGGGCTTGTCTCTTGCCCTGAGGTGGCACAGCGCTTGTGTCTTGCCCTGACATGGCACAGCGCTTGTCTCTTGCCCTGAGATGGCACAGCTCTTGTGTCTTGCCCTGAGATGGTGCAGTGCTTGTCTCTTGCCCTGAGATGGTGCAGTGCTTGTCTCCTGCCCTGATGTGGCACAGCACTTTTCTCTTGGTACCTGACTTAGTCCACTTAGCACAGTTCTGGGCAGCCTGGTCCAAGCTGTCACTGCCGACAGCAATTCTGTAAAATGTGAGTGGCAGGAGCAGAGGACCACAGTGCTTGTCACATCGTCGCTGCCCATTCTATACACATCTCTACAAGAGTTGGGAGATGATGGCTGTGCTTGATTGCCTTCACATTATTAGGAGACCCCAAGTGCCAGATTGCCCCCCCCCCAGGACTGGGTAGAGAGAGTCCAAGGACTGAGCATGGGGGCTGGAGACATAGCTTGGCAGTTCAGAGCACTGGCTACTCTTACAGAGGATCTTGATTGGCTCCCAGCATCCACATGGCAGCTAACAACCATCAGTGTCTCGGGTTCCAGGGGATCTGACGTCTTTTTCTGGACTCACAGTTGCATGTGATGCAGGCAGAACAATGACGCACATAAAATAAAAACAAATTAATCTAAACAAAAATAACATTGGGGTGGGAAAGTGCTCAGGAGGATAAGAAAACAGGTGGAAGTCCGCATGGCGGCCCACCCTTTTGTTCCAGCACTCAGGAGACAGAAGCAGGCAGTTCTCTGTGAGACTGAGGTCAGTCTGGTCTACCTAGGGAGTTCCAGGCCAGCTAGAGCTACAGAGAGACCCTGACTGGGAAAGAAAACAGGTGGAACCCGCAGTGCAGTCACCACTGAGGATGACGCTTTGTTTTCAGTCTTAGTTTTGGGGTTTGGGGAGAAGCTCAGAGAAGCCTGCTGTGCACTATGGGGACAGAGTCTCAGCAGGGGAAGGGTAAGCTTGCCTCTTTGTTTTCCAGCTCCATCTGCCTTCCCCCTCACCTCCATCTTCACAGCTAATCACAGCTGCCTGAGATGCAGATGTGACTGATTATTTTGTCCCAGGTTATTATGACTACCATCATCTGCATTATCTTTTCTATTTTGCACATTTTATTTACACAGAGACACTAAGAATTAATGATTAACACATCAAAACTAACCTGCATATTGAACAGGGCCATGGAACAGCATTGCTTCTGTCTTCCAGCTTGGTGAAGCTCTCAGGGGCCAGTGTTGAAGGATTTCATCCAACTGGAGTGGACAGGTCTGTTACTGTCCATCTCTTTGGAGATGGAAGAGGCAGAGCTGCCACATCTGCCTCTAACCACGTCAACTCTGTAACTCATACGACAATGGGCAGACCTAATTAACCATGTCAACTCTGTAACTCATACCACATCTGCCTCTAACCACGTCAACTCTGTACTCACACCCCAATGGGCAGACCTAATTAACCATGTCAACTCTGTAACTCATACCACATCTGCCTCTAACAACATCAACTCTGTAACTCACACCCCAATGGGCAGACCTAATTAACCATGTCAACTCTGTAAGTCATACAACAATGGGCAGACCTAATTTTGAAAACCCCCAGGCTTACCAAATTTTAAGATGTACCTAAAACTGGTGTGCTGGATAGCTTTAGTGTCGATTTGACACATCTGGGTTGAGGGAGCTTCAATTGGCAATTGACTCCATTGGACTGGACACATCTGTGGAGTATTGTCTTGTTTGTTGAGTTATTTTATTTATTTATTTTTTGCGGTTTTAGCCTCCACCTTTAACGGCTGTGCTATCCCCTCAGCACAATTGTTGAGCTATGTGGGAGGGCCCAGCCCACTGTGTGCCACCCCTGGGCAGGTTGTTATGCACAGTATAAGAAAGCAGGCTGAGCATGGGCCAGGGAAGCAAACCAGTAAGCAGCATTCCTCCATGGCCTGTGCTTCAGCTCCTGCCTCCAGGTTCCTGCCCTGAGTTCCTATGCTGGGCTCCCTCGGTGATGAACTGTGACCCAGGAGATATAAGCCAAATAAAGCCTTTCCTCCTCAAGGTGGTTTTGGTCAGAGTGATTTGTCACAGCAACTGAAGAGAAACTACAACAACTGATATTTGTTACCAAATCCTGTGTCAGCACCAAACAGGCACTGGACAATTTCCTGGGCAGACTTTGTAAGAACCATTCCAGCCCAATGAGTTCTGGGAGAAGGCTTTCTACCCAAGTGGATGCAATTATCTCTCAACAGTGGCACATATGGTGTGGTTGTAGATGTGGTGTATGTTCTATTTTGCCTTCAGTTGGTGTGACAAAACTCTTGGACCAATACCAACTTGAGCAGAAAAGGTTCACATCTACCCAGTCCCAAGGTAGGAACTCAGTGCAGGAACCTGGAGGCAGGAGCTGAAGCACAGGCCGTGAAGGAATGCTGCTTACTGGCTTGCTCCCCTGGCCCATGCACAACCTGCTTTCTTATACAATACACAACAACCTGCCCAAGGCTGGCATTGCCCACAGTGGGCTGTGCCCTCCCACATCATTCAGCAATCAAGACAATATCCCACAGATATGGCTACAGGTCAGCCCAATGGGGGAAAATCCCCAGTTGAGGCTCCCTCAACCCAGATGTGTCAAGTTGACACTAAAGCTAGCCAGCACAGTGTGTTCAATTGAATCTTGGTTGGAATGAAGAGTCTACCGAGCTTTCCAAATTAACTATATTGTTGTGGAAAGTAAAGGAATTTAGTAAAAATCAGATTCATTTTCCAGAAGAGGCTGATCCAAAAGCACAATCATCACTCAGAAATCTCCTAAGGAGTCGCAAGCAGAACGGTTTCTAACAAGCATTCGTCAAGAGTTCTGAGTGATCAGCTGAAATAAGTTCTGAGGAATTCCACTTTAGTTGTCTGAAGCATATCCAGTTATTGAAGGCTAACAATAAATCAAAATGAGCGGAAAGAGATTTTCTGTGACACTCATCAGGTACGAGGCCAGGAGAGCAACAGCAGAATTCACAGGAGCACAATTCTGTGCATCCACGCCTGCTCGTGAAGTTAAAGTGCAATGGACAGTGAGATCTCAGTGCCAGCAGGAAGGTGATGGGAAGGGACAGCAGAGTTACAGCATTCTTACATTTTTTTCATACAAGTATAAGAAATTTACTGATGCCAGGCATGGTGGCGCACATGCCTTTAATCCCAGCACTTGGGAGGCAGAGGCAGAGTGATCTTTGTGAGTTCAAAGCCAGCTTGGTCAATATAGTTCCAGGAGAGCTGGGGCTATAGGGAGACCCTGTCTCAAAAAGACCAAAAAGAAAAAAAGAAACATATTGATTAGTTTGAGACTTTGGAAAATGCAATATATATTTTAAAAATTCAAAAGCAGCTTCTTTAAAGAGATATAATCTGGGGCTGGGCTGAAGAGATGGCTCAGCAGTTAAGAGCACTGTCTGCTCTTGCAGAGGACCTGGGTTCAATTCCCAACACCCACGTGGTGGCTAACATCCGTAATTCCACTTCCAGGGAATCTGACCTCTGTGGGCACTTACACACATGCAGGTGCTACATTCATACATGCATATGAAATTAAAATAATAAAATATTTTAAAAAGAGACTTCATCAATGGAAAGAAGAAAGGACAAGATAAAGAGGGGGCACGTCCATGAATCCAAACAACAGCAAGAAGAGGGGGGAAATCCATAGGAAGAGGCAAGATTTAAAAAGCAGTCAAATTAGAAAGTGAATTAGAGTTTAGGGTGTGTGGTGGTTGAACAAGGAATCTTAATGCAATCTGAACTTACTCCCAGAAGAAAGAAGTAGAGAGAAGGAATCCTGGGCTCATGTAATGATATGAAGAATAATTGTCCTAATACTTATTAGACAGTGCTTATCTATAGACCATTAAGCATCAGAAAATTACACTGGGAAGCACTGTACGAGATCACAAGTACTTGCAGAGGTTCACAGAAGAAAATTCAGAGCAGCCATCAAACTCCAGAAGAAAGCATCCTCAAATACTTTTGTCTACAGAGGAAACAAACACTGTATATGATTCAAACAATAGCACAGACATCAAAAGTGAAATGAAAGATTAGCTACAAATATCCACATGAAGTAATCTTGAGATAACATTGTGCTTAAACATGTTCTGCAAAAACATGTACAATAGGAGGTGGAGAGATGGCTCAAAAGGTAAGAGCATTGGCTGCTCTTGCAGAAGACCTGGGTTTTATTCCCAGCACCCACATGTCAGCTAAGGACCACCTATAACTCCAGTTCCAGGAAAAGCCAACAATCTCCTCTGACCTCTGCAGACATTGCAGGACATGAGTGCACTTATATACATGCAGGTAATACGCTCATATACATAAAGTAAAAAGTAATAAAAATTTGTGCAATATGACAATGTTTATGAACAGAACACACACAAAGCTGACCAGGACATTGCTTAGTTACATATAATAAATGTAAAATACAAAATAAAAATACAAAATAGCATCTTTCCAAACCTAGTGAAAATAAGTTAATGAAAAAGGAAATGTATATGGGAAAAATATCCCTAAGTATAAACGAGTTATATTCTGTATTGTATAGTTGGTTATGTGTATTTTTTACACAATAAAATAATAAGGTCAAATATAGGAAATGCATCCAGAATTGATGCATCTGTTAAATGTGGAATGTTTTTGTGTCTGAGACCACAATACGTTCAAAGACCCATAACATGTTTTGTTTGAAAATAAATTAACATAGCATTTAATGTCACAAATTACCTTTGTCTTTATATCACTTACCTATTACAACATAAATTGTGTTAACAATAATCTTTAATCAGTGCTAATGCAAGAAGGGACCACAGAGGTAAGTGCCAAAGACCTCTGGAAGGTCTGAGTGGCCTTGGGCGATACTCAAGTCCTTACATAAAGGGATGCTCAGTTGTAGAAGTGGGGGGGCACTCAGCTGTCATTCTGGGGTTCTTGGGCGTCAGCTTGCTCATGGCACTTTCTAAGTCAACTCTTGGAGAGTCTCCCATGCCCCCTCATAAGTGAAGGTCTTGCTATGATTCAAGCAATTTGAAGCACATCTGCAGTTTGTCAGAAGATTCTTCTGGCAGCCTGGGCCTTCAGCTGACACTACCTATGTGTAACACAGGGATAGGCACGCACCTGCCAGCCTGACCTGACCCATCTAGGTTCCTAGTAAGGGCTTGATTAACCCGTTTCTGGCTTCTTCCAGTTGAATCTCCAGCTGAGTCTCTCCAAACATTTCCCTCCCCCAACCCCCCTTTACTTAACACTTTTAGTTCTGTTATCATACACATGCCTCAGATAAGCCATGTGTTCTCATATTTTTGAGGAAGTTATGCTTACTGTTCTTTTTGGTGCTGCAGTTCCATGGTTTCTTTTATGGCTTTGAGGGCGGAAAGTGTTATTTTTTATTCCCTGAAGAAAACCGAAGTTCCAAGTCAACAAGTTGCTCCAATCAGCTATTAATAACCCTACACGTTCTTTCCCAAGCCCTATTTTCCTCCCATCCCTTCGGCAATGCAACCAATGCATTCCTGCCACCAGTGCTGCAGTCTGCAGTATCGCAGTACAGACAGAGTCCCTGGCAAATCCTACTGTCTCCATTGCTTCTTCAGTAGATAACAAGTACTGTGACAGATTAAAATCATATAGAAGTTTCAAGAGGATTTTTATAAGAAGAATTCTAGTCAATTTCAGTATCAAATATCTATTGCTACCTAATCAGCCAAACAAAACATTTAGAAAAGTAAAACAATGTCCAGTGATGTGACTTCCAGTTCCTTTCTGCAGGGCTGGTGTGGCACAGCCTCACCTGCGTGCTGACATGGGATCCTGGAGTCAGTCTGTGGATGGCTGAAAACTGGCTGCTCACACACCTGGCCAGTAACGTGCTACTTGACGGAGTGATGGGTGCCATGCAACTCCTGGCACTGTCCCTCACCCTCTAGCCTTCTTTGTTTATGTGGTGGATTGGAGCACAAAGTAGACCTCCCTAAGGGGGAACATGTCAAGTTCTCATGTGCCCTGTCTATTTCTGTCCTGTTGGCCCAAATGATTCACATGGCCACACAAAGCCAGTACGACTGTGGCTCTGGTAACTCATCAGGAGACATCAACTTCAGAGGTTGATTCTGCAGCACGATCTCATGTTCCCTGGGACCATCCTGTTCCTGCTCTCAGCACTTTAACATAGTAATCATCTCCAGGACAGGGCAATGGGAATATCTGCATAGAGTCTGTAGCCAACATTTCTGTCCAGTCAGCACCTCTTCTCCTAGACTCCATAAATAAATCCAGGAAATTCCTAGGAAAAAATGTGACAGAAAGGCTCTTCATATTTTTTTTCAAAATGTCTTTGAGTTTTTGTGTTTGAATGCATGTTTACTTAATAGAAATTTGAAATCATTCATGCTGAGTGAGTATATGTAAATGGCTACATAATTCTGCCTGAAACTCTGAGATAGGAATAGTCTTTAAGGTTTTCTCTGCCTTCCATTGCATTCTGGTTAGCACACAGAGTAAGACAAGAGGAAAGCCAGAACTCCTTTGGCAGTAGCAAGAGATATTCCAAATGCCTGTGGTTTTAGGAGCCAGTCGCCCACTGACAACCTCCCAGAACCAATAAACCACTTACCACTGAAGTCTGCTCTTAACCTTTATGTTCTTACAAATTGTTGAAAATTATCAAAATATGTTTAGATGTTTTGCATATATTGATATTTGCAATATTTACAATACTAAATCTATGGATTTTTAAGTTATTAGTATGGTTTAATTTAAGTAATATGTTTCATGTTAATATAAAAAACAATTTAATTTTCTTATTTATTTATTACACAAAATATAAATTGTATTTCTATATGATACCAATAAAAATACATTTTATTTATGAAAACAATTCCCTTTAATATAGCACCAAAGAGACTAATTCTGCAGAAATAAGTTAAACCAAGGGTGTATAGTACTCAAAGAAATAAAAATGGTATTTTGTGAAATACATGAAACTACTCTATTAATAAATGGAAATTGTTATATATTCATGAATTGGAAGACTCACCAACATTAATGTGATGTTTGTACTCAACATGACTCTAGACAGAGTTAAATCCTTATTAAATTTCAGAAGATGTGCTTGCTTGCTTTAAAAAAAAAATTGTCGGTTCCATTTGAGCAAATCACCAACTCTTCTGTGTATTAGTACCTTTTCTGTTGCTGTGATAACCACCATGAGCAAGGGAACTTATAAAAGGAAGAGTTTATTTGAGCTTACATTGACGGTTCCAGGGAAACAAAGTCCATTGTGTCAGGAAGGATGGCGGCCAGCTGGGCGGAGCAGAAAGCCAAGGTCACATCTCGCAATGAGCACAGGAAGCAGAGAGAGCGAGATACTGGGACTGCAAGGCTTGTTAAACTAACCCAGCCGTCCCCCAATGACGTACTTCCTCCCAGTCATGGTCAACCTTCTAAGACTCCAGAACAGTGCCACCAAATGGAGACAAAAAGTCTGAATACCTAAAGCCTATGGGGGACACTCATTCAAACCACCACACTATGGAAACCCAGAGCACTTCAGAACAACAAAAAGAACAAACAATATACTAGACGGGCTGGAGAGATGAATTGGTAGTCAGGAGAATCTATTGAAATTGTAAAGAACTTGTGGTTGGTTTCTGGTATCCAATTTGGGTACAACTACCTGAAGCTTCAGTGAATCTGGGTACTTCTCCAGGCCCTTTGTATAGACATAAGAATTTGGTGCTTGCATCCATAAATGAGGGACACAATACATTGTCTTTCTGGGAATGTGTTACTTAACGTAGCATAACAACTTCTAGTTCCATCCATTTACCTGCAAATTTCATGATGTCATCTTTCCTTTTTTTTTTTTCTTTTTTTTTTTTTTTTGGTCTTTTCAGACAGGGTCTCCCTGTAGCCCCAGCTGCCTGGAACTCACTCTGTCCAGGCTGGCCTTGAACATCACAAAGATCCGCCTGTCATCTTTCTTTATTGCTGCATAGAACTCCATTGTGTAGATGTACCAAATTTTTAGATCCATTCATCAATTGAGGGACACCTGGGTGTCCGCTCTTTGCTATTCTGAAGAGAGCTGCATAAACATGTGTGCATTTATCTTGCATAGGATGAGTCTTTTGGGTTATACCCAGGAGTGGTATAACTGGGTCAACTTTAGTTCATTTGAGTTCTTTTTTTTTAATTTTTATTGATGCTTTGTGTCATTTCCGTACATCATTTTCCAATTCAGTTCAGGCATATATCCCCTTCCCTTCCTCCCCCCCACCCCACCCCCCCATCCAGATCATGCATTCTGCCAAATACTGCATCTCCTGCTTTTTGTTTTTTTTGTTTTTTCATTTTTAAGCAATAAGTGATAATGTGAGTACAGCATCCTTCATGTAAAACAATTTGCAAGCAGTGTGCCCAAACCCCACAGCTCATGGGTCCCATCCAGCAGGGGGGCTTGTATTGTTATAAGTTGACAAATGAGTGTCCAGCTATATGCTGTAGTTTCACCATTACCCCAATCAAGCCCTTACATTCTACCATGCGCCCTCTTCCGCAGATTTTCCCTAGGCTTAGAAAAGGGGCACAGGATGGATGGAAGCAAAACAGTCCTACTTTCTCTGGAGCTGATGTCTTGGTCTCTAGTCAATTCTGGCTGTTTTCTTTCCTGGGCTGCAGCTTGTCCAGGCTAACTTTCGATCCTACTAATGAACACTGCAATTAGTATTTAGGTATTAAAACAGTATATTATAGCCTTTCATCCACAATGAAGCACAAGCAATTAGATTATAGGTATTAAACATACTAATTGTTATGGTAGGTTCTTTGGTATGACACAGATGTTGGATGTATGTTAATTATGATTTACATTTCTTCTGTTAATATGACAGGGTCTTTCGTGTGGTTTATAACATCTCCTAACCATTAGAGGATGTAGCTTGTGGCATCAGCCATGGTTATTTCTCCCAGGAGAGAGCCAATAGCCAATTAGATTTGGGATATACAGACATATGGCTGCAACTGCTGCTATAGTATTTCCAGGCAGATGAGTGTAGCTGTGCTGACGGAGGAGTCTTGCTCAAGGAGACCTATATTTGCTTTATTGGTTTAGTGGTCTTTGGTAAACTCTCTTCATCCAAGACCATCTTATACTTGCAAGTGCGGTCTCCATACCCTTTCCCATGTTATATCAGGTCCTTCACAGCAGGACCTTATCCCCTCTCCTTCCTGAGATATCCAGTTTGGGGCAAGGAGCCTTTACCATTTGTGGGGGCTTGGATCCCCTGGCCAACATCTCCTTGGTAGACTAACCATTGTTGCTAGTCAGAGCTCCTGTATTATATATCTTGTTTAAGTGCATAGCTTATGGACTTTAGCTATTATATTGGTTCTGAATCAGAATAATCCTTTTCACAGTTCTTGTCCATTAGTCAATATTAAGAAAGCAGTTTACCGGTTTTACAAGAGATTACCTCTCAGTAGTTGTCTCCAATTTAAGCTTGGAGAACGACCTCATCATCTCATATTCTCTTTTTCTATGGGGGGTAAGAAAGTCTCTGTATTAAACCTTTGTGGCACCTAGAAGGTAATCTTCGTTAGGAATTTTTTTTTTTGTCAAAAATCTCGAACCCAATCTTAAACCAATAACTATGGGAAAGGATTTGTATTTCCAAACAGTTCATGTCACCAACTTAATGGCCCGAGAAAGAAAATGCAGTTTTCAGTGAGCAGGACTGTACCAGAAAGTGCCAGCAGAAGGATTGACTCCTCTGGGCATTGAAGGGAAGAAATGCCTCAGATTGCTGCAGACATCAGGCCCTCTGTGGATCCTACTAGTAACAACCATTTTGAGTCTTTTAAGAGTTCCCCACTGTTCTTTCCATAGAGGTTCAACGTTTGCATTCCATCAGTAAATGAGATGTTCTCTCTTTCCCCACAACATCTTGGCACTTAGTATGTTTTCTTGATCATAGCCAGTCTTACTGGGGGTAAGAAGAAATCTTAAAGTGGTTTAATTTGCATTCCTTAATTACTAGAATTTGAACCACTTTTACAGATGTTTCTCAGCCATCTTTGCCTCTTCATTTGTGAAGTCTCTGTTCAGCTCTTTACACCATCTTTTGAGTGAGTCATTTGTTTGCTTGCTCCTCTGTCTTTTGAGTAGTTTATATAATCTGGATCTTAAACCTCTGTGATATGTGTCACTGGTGAAGTTTACCTTCCACTCTGTGGGTTTTCTCTTCACTTCTTTGATTGTTTCCTTCACTGTACAGAAGCTTTTGAGTTTAATAAGGCCCCATTGTTGATTTTTTATCTTATTTCCTGTGCAGCTGTTGTCTGATTTTGAAAGTCTTTTCCTATGCCTGTATCTTGTAGGTTACTGATAACATATTCTTCTATCATTTTCAGAATTTCAGGTTTCACATTGAGCTCTTTGATCCATTTGGAGTCAATTTTTGTAAAGTGTGAAAGATAGGGGTTTAGTTTTATTCTTCTACAAGTGGTGATCCAGTTTTTCCAGCACCATTGGCTGAAGATCATATCTTTCCTCCATTGTGTCTTCTTTACCCCTTGTCAACTATGGGTGGCAAATTGCATGTGCTTGAGTTGGTCTTCATTTTGTTCCATTGTTTGTCTGTTTCTTTTTTTTTTTTTGACTATAGCCTATGTAATTTGATGTCTGGTATAGTATATCCCCCCCCCATATTGTTCTTTTTTGCTCAGGGTTGCTTTAGCTATCCGGTCTTTTGTTTGTTCCATGTAATTTTTAGGATATGTTTTTTTTCTAAACCTGTGAAGAAAGTCAGGGTATTGGGATTGCATTGAATTCTATATATTACTTTGAGGAGGATGATCATTTTTTTATTAATCTTCCAATACCATGAGCATGGGCGGTTCCTTCCATCTTCTGGTGTCTTCTTCAATCTTCTTCAATGATCTAAAATTTTCACTGTAGAGATATTTAGTGTTCGTCAGGTTTGTTCTGAGATATTTTTTGTGGTTATTGTGATTGGTAAAGTCTCCTTTTATTTCTTCTCCAACTGCATGTTGTTGGATAAAAAAAAAGTTACTGATTTTTCTATATTAACTTTGTATCCTGCCACTTTACTAAAACTGTTAATCATTTCCAGGAGTTTTCTGGTGAACTTCTTTGGTGTGTCTTAGGTAAAGTATTGTATCATCTGTAAAAAGGGATAATTTGACCTCCTTTTTTCCAATTAGTAACACTTTGATTTCTTTTCTTGCTTTTGCTACCAGATTCAAGCACTATACTGAAAAAAAGCAGGGATGGGGGGCCTTGTCGGTTCTGCTTTAAGGGGATGCTTCTAATTTTTCCCATTTAGCTGATTGCTGGCTATGGGTTTGGTTTATTGACTTAATTATGTTGAGGAATGTTCCTTCCACTCCATTCCCTCTGGACTTTAAAAACATGAACTCATTTGAGTTTATCAAAGGCCTTTTCTGCCTCAACTGAGATGGACCATGGTGGTTTTTGGCTTTCAGTCTGTTCATGTGCTTTATAAAATTTTGCAATTTACATATGTTGAACCAGACCTCTACTCTCTGGTATAAATCAACTTTGGTCATGGTGTGACTTTCTGATGTGCTGCTGTATGCAGTTTGCAAGTATTGTGTTGAGAATTTTTACATCTATGTTCATTTAAAAAAATTGTGGTCTATAGTTTTCTTTTTTGGTTGTATCTTTGCCTGCTTTTGGTATAAGAGTGACACTGGCTTCATAGAAGGACTATAGGAGATTTCCCTGTTTCTATCGTTTTGAATAATTTGAGTAATAGTGGTTGTGGATCCTCTTTAAATTTTTTATAAAATTCTGCCATGAAACAATCTGGGTCTGGGCTTCTTTTAGTTGGAAGGTTTCGTGTTACTGTTTTAATTTCTCATTTGTTAGGGATCTGTTTAAGTTGTTGATCTCCTGGCTAAGCTTTGATGATTTCCATTATTTCAGATATTCATGCATTTCAATTGGGTTTTCAAATTTAATAGAGTATAAGTCCTTAAAGTATTCCCATACAATTGTCTGGAAATTTTTGTTATCTGTTGTGATGTTTCCTTTTTCACCTCTGATAATTTTATTGATTTGGAGTTGCTGTTTCTTCCTTTTGGTTAACAGCGATAGAGGTCTATCATGTTTATCCTTTCAAAGAACCAACTCTTGGATTCATTAATTCTTTGTATTATTTTCTTTGTTTCTTATTTCTTCTTGCCTCTTGGGTTTGGGATTCTTTTGTTTTTGTCTCTCAAGTGTTTTTAGTTGCAGTGTTAGGTCTTTTATTTGTGCTCTTTCTGTTTTTTTTGTTTTTTTTTTTATGTAGCATTGAGCTATAAATTTCCCTCTTAGCACTGCTTTTAAAACCTCTCTCCCATAGGCTTTGTTGTGTTGTATTGTCCTTTTTATTTAATTCCAGGAATACTTTTATTTCTCCCTTGACCCATTCATTATTCAGGAGTATGTTGCTTAGGTGCCATGAGTTCTGGTATATAGTAGGTTTCTTCTGGTTTTGATATTAAGCTTTATTGCATTGTGGTCTGATAGAATGCATGAGATTATTTCAATTTTTTGTTTTTTTTTGAGTTTTTTTTTTTTCTGTGTCCCAGTATGTGATTGATTTGGAGAATGTTCCATGAGGATGCTGAATAGAAGGTATATTACTTTGGTGTTTGGGGGGAATATTCAATAGGGATTTTGTAGTGGGTTTTCTATTAGCTCCATTTGGTGTATCATTATTGTTCAGTTCATGATGTTTCTCTGTTTATTTTGTCAGTTGACCTGTCTTATGGCACAGTGGGGGTATTGGAAGTCCTTTTAATATTATTTGTTGGGATTAACAAAAAGTCCTTAAGTCCATAATATTGTACTTATGAATTTTGTGCACCAGTGTTTGGTGCATACTATATTAATGACTGTGAAATCTTTCATGTTATTATTCCTTTGATAGACATGCTAGTGACCTATTCATCTCTTCTGCTGCTTAGTTTTCACATCTGAAGTATAATTATTGTCTGAATTAGAATAAGCAACTCACTACTGCTTCTTGTACCTTTTCTTGGAATACTTTTCCACCCTTTCACCTTAAGAAGGTATCGGTCCTTGAAGGTGAGATGGGTTTCTCATAGATAACAAAAAGACGAATTCAATTTCTTAGTCAATTCTCCTAGTCTATATCTCTCCAAACCACCATACCATGATTCTGGAATGTTTCTCAGCCCAATCCTAATTATTACTTAAAATCAGAATAATTGATGTCCAAGTCTCCATCTATTTCCTGTAATAAAGGTGAAAGTTTTGGGAAAGATATGCCCTTGATTCTGTGACTTAGGAAGTTTTTCTGATTCTCAGACTCGGTATCCACAAAGGTGAGGTGCAAGTTGCAATAAATGCTTAGGATATGGTGCTGGGAAGAAGGTTCTAAGCAGAGTGGTACATTCGCTGGAGGCGTAGGCAAAGGTCTTGCTCTCCCTACTCCTGACCATTGGGTGCCATTAAGCTGGCCTGTGTGTCCTGAGCTCTGAGCTCTAGCTTGTTTTGTTTGCAGCATTCTTTTCTAGAAAAAGAAATCCAAGCAGTATCCAGAAGTAAGGTACTAGCTCTGAACTATGCAAGCTCTCTGTAGCATTGGATGGGATTCACAGAAAATAAATCTTCCTTTCTGAAGCAGATGTCAGTTAAAAATGAGCATTTTATGTGCGGCCACAGAAGACACAGGTCCATATCAAAGCCATGCGGGCTGGGAGTCCCCTGTGAATGAGATGCTGAAATCGGAAGTCCAATGAGTCCTTTCTCTCTCTCTCTCTCTCTCTCTCTCTCTCTCTCTCTCTCTCTCCCTATGCCTTCAAGTCAAGAACTGTCCACACATATTATATTATATTCCATAACAGATTATTGGAATAATTGAAAATGTTGCTGGAAAAGTAAATGAAAGCAGGTGACAATGAAGAGAACAAGTATCTGATACCAACTTGCCTGTTGAGAAGCTACCTACCTAATTTCATCAGGCATTTTCCAAGGCAGACGTAGATTTGCTTGATTATGTTAGTCCTTATCTCATGTAGCCCAGATTGGCCTCAAACTTTCTACATAGCCAATGATGACATTCAGTTTCTGGTCCTCCTTCCTCCAACTCCTGAATGATGGTATCATAGGGGTGCCCCACACACCCTGTAGGCGCACAAACCTAAGGCTCTGCAAATGCTTAGGACACACACTACCAACTGTACACAGGTTTAATTTTTGGCCTATTACAGATGTAGATAGGAATCTACCAAAAATTTTAAGTAATTTGTCCCAGGCCCCATGAATGAAAGCTTGGCACTTATTCTCTCTTACCTCTGTGCTTCTAGGCATGATAGATACTTGCACATTAGTGAAAGAGGGAGTTTGAAAAGAGCCATCAACTATCTACAGAGACATTTGCTATCTACATTGATAAATAGTCTTCTACTCTATATAAGAGAAAACTATCCTGTAAGTCGTTGGGAAGCTCATGGATCATTTTAAGAGGTAAAAAAGGCAAGAGATTATCAATTGGTGACAGACCCAAGTCAGCACCAGACAAGGATTCCAGAGCTCATACGGCAAATGATAAAAAGGGTAAATACAATTTGAAAACATGCACAGATACCATTCCTAGAGCATCTAATTTTCACATGAAACACATTAATACATCTAACAAACAGACCTTCAGTATCTTTCCTTTTCTGGATCTAAGACTGAAACAAGAATGCCTAGAGAAAACGGATGGAGATGTTGTCAGAGGCTACAGGTCAGAACACAGGGAGGGCTCATGAATGAAAAACCAGCAATACTTCTGAGCAAAAAGTGGTCTCAAAGGATAAAATCAATGAAAATTGATGGAAGCAGTGTGTGCTACTGCTTATGTCCAACTGGCTGGACTTCTTTATTCCCAGTAGCTTTATGGTTACATTCATTGAAATGGCTTATTCTAGGTTTTATGGTGCATTCAAGGAGTTGTATACCCACAAGCACAGCCAACTTTAGATTGTTCCTTAATTTGTAGTCTTCAACTAATACACAAAACATAACAGGTGTGCACATATATAGGTTCCAGGTGATGTACTTCATTAGCGCACACCTTTAATCCTAGCACTTGGGAGGCAGAGGCAGGTGGATCTTTGTGAGTTCAAGGCCAGTCTGGTCTACAGAGTGAGTTCCAGGACAGCTGGGGCTACAGGGAGACCCTGTCTTGAAAATAAAAAAAATAACCTGTAGCAGTCAGCCCCTGTGCATAGTGCTCCGTCCTGAAAGCTCTATGTAGCCCCTGTTTCTTTATATCTCCAACAGTGTCTACTCTGGATAGCTCCCAGCAGAGGAATCATGACGCTGGAGGCTTTGTGTGACACTGCACTGTTTTCACAGTGCACCACACTGAGCCTCTGTTAGCACTGTGTTTTTGATTAGTGCTATTTCATTGTATGGTCAGCCACATCTTATTAGCCCATCTATCAACAATCAACCACTTGAGGTGAAGCCTCTTTGGGGATATGGGATTGATGCACACATTCTTTCACTGTCAGTGAAAATAGCCCTGATTTGTCACAGATAAATCCTACCTGCTTGAAGAATTGGCCTCTATTCTTGGTGAGTATTATTTTCTCAAACAGAAATGGAAATTTCTCAAGATTTTTTTTTGATGTCTGTTGAGATGATCACATGGATTTTATCCTGTTTTTCCTACTGACTGGGTAGATGTAATTAATGAATTTCAGATATTAAAATGTTTCATAGTCAAACTTGAATCTATGCCCCATGACCAAGAAAGATCCTGCTTGGTCACTATATAGAGTAGTTTTATGTTACTGGGTTCAGTGTTCTAAAATGTTAGAGTTTATAAAGATATAATTAAAGATATAGTTAAACATCCTGCCACTGAAGAAAATCTAGGCAAAGAATGCCACATTTAAAAAATTATTTAATTTTTTTTCTCTTTTTGGGTCAGGGTCTCCCTGTAGCCCCAGCTGATCTGGAACTCACTATGTAGACCTGGCTGGCCTTAAACTCACTGAGATCTGCCTGCCTCTGCCTCCTGAGTGCTGGGATTAAAATGTATGCCACCATTCCTGGCTTAATTTATTTTATTTCATGTCCATAAGTGTTATGTCTACATGCACCTGTGTCATACAATGCCCACAGAGGACAGAAGAGAGCATTGGGTCCTCCGGAACTGGAGTTACTAATGGTTGTTAGCCACCATGTGGGTGCTAGGGCTTGAACCTGGTTCCTCTGCTAGAACAGTTATTGTTCTTAACCACTGAGCCATCTCTCCAGGCCCCAGAATACAATCTATATTTTTATCATAATTTAAAGCTGATTCAGCTTACATATAACTTCTTCAGGTTAAAATAAACATGAATCAGAAGGGGGCTTTTTCCAACATGCTAAACTCAGTTGCACCTCAGCCAATGTCCTTTGCTTCACTTAACACGACAGAGTTGTTCCAGCTACAGCTATCTGGAGACAGCTGGTTTTACAATTCAGTAAATCTCCTGGAAGCTTGGACTTGAGTCCAGGACTTAGCAAATGTGACCTGAGTTGGGAAGAAGTCAGTGTTTAGAATCTACTTCTCTCACCTGTATCGCGAAGAAACAGTGAAACTCAGCTACCAGTTTAGTTGAATGAACTAAAGACATTAACATTGATGTACACACACACACAAACACACACAGGAATGTCTTATAAACATAAGTGCTTTAACCAAATTACGTGGAGGATACATGTCACTTTAAACTCCAATACTCTGAGAATTTGATTGCAAGATATGAACCTGTGACGTGCATAAAACAAAATCATGTGATTACCCAGAAAGTAAGTTCAACTCAATCATTACAAACAGAGGAAACTGAGACATAGGAAGATATTTTAATTCCCCAAGTGGCATTCATTTGCTGGACATTAGTATAAAGGTTCACAATTTCCTACTTCTTCATCTTTCTGGTCTGTTTCATTGTAACTTTATGTCTGTCTGACCTTCTGATCTATGTACATTCATTTACAATTAAAACAAATCATGTTATGGGAAATTACTCAGGAACTCCTGGATTGACAGACATTTTGAATTATCAAAGAAAAAGATCTCTGTCTCTGTGTCTGTTTGTCAGTCTATGTGCACACTCTGAGCTATAAAAACAAAATTACATTCCCCAAGTAATAGTACTTTGTCATGTAAACACCTTATCATACACATATTCTTTTTTAAATATTTAATTTATTATTTTTATTTTATGTGGCTGAGTGTTCTTCCTGCACATATGTAGGTACACCATACATACATACAATGCCCATAGATTTTGCTGTGTTGTTTTATCATTGTCATTCAGTTCCAGGAATGTTTTTATTTCTTTCTTTATTTCTTCCTTGACCCACTCATTATTCAGGAGAGTGTTGTTTAGTCTCCATGTGTTCCTGTAGGATGTAGGGTTTATTCTGGTGTTGATATTGAGTTTTATTGCACTGTGGTCTGATAGAATGCATGAAATTATTTCAATCTTTTTATATTTGTTGAGTTTTTCCCTGTGTCCCAGTATATGGTCTATTTTGGAGAATGTTCCATGAGGTGCTGAGTAGAAAGTGTATTCTCTGGTGTTTGGGTGAAATATTCGATAGATGTCTGTGAGGTCCATTTGGTGTATTGTGTCATTTAGTTCAGATGTCTCTCTGTTTATCCTTTGTCCTGTTGATCTGTCTAGGGGACTTAATGGGGTATTGAAGTCCCCTAGTATTAGTGTGCTGGGGTTAATCTGTGCCTTGAGATCCTGAAGAATTGTCTTTATAAAGTTTGGTGCACCGGTGTTTGGTGCATATATATTTATGATTGTGAAATCTTCATCGTCAATTGTTCCTTTAATAAAAGATGTAATGGTCCTCTGTGTCTCTTTTGATTTCTTTGCTTTGAATCTATTTTGTCGATATTTTTCGAGATAGCGCACACCGGTTTCTTTTTGGTACCATTTGTTGGATCTTTCTTTCTTCCATCCCTTCACTTTAAGTTAGCGGGCTGTTCTTGAAATTGAGATGGGTTTTTTGTAGACAGCATATCGATGGGTTGTTCTAATCAGTCTCCCAGTCTATGCTTTTGAGGGGAGTTTAGCCAATTAATCATTTTAAGGTTATAATTGCAAAGATGGATGTTGCTTTCCTTTCATTTTTTTAAAAATCCATTTGGATTCTAGCCTCTGATTTTGCTCCTATGGTTATGTTTTTATTAGTTTCTTTTCCTAGGTGCTTGAGATGTGTTGATCTCATGGCTGGGATCTCAGTTTTATTCCACTTTGGTCAACTGCACACTTTTTTATAAAATTAGTGGTGGGACCGAACTATACTACCGGGCTAAGATCAGTAAGAAAACAGCTTGGTGACTGTCACAAAAAGCAACCAGTTGACCATGGAATAAAAACTGACAGAGCCAACCTGAGCTCATACATTTCTCACCCATATTTTACAAGGGGGCCAAGAAGACACATGGAGGAAAGACAGAATTCAGCAAATGGTGGTCTGGCAAAACTGGCATCACACTGTAGAGAATGAAATTAAAACCCCTACCTCTACTCACCTTGGACAAAAGTCACTCCAGATGGACCAAAGACCTCACGTGAAACCCCAAAACTCTGGAGGTGATGAAGAGAAAGAAGCTTTGTCAGCAGACTACAAGACATAGGTGGTGAAAAGACTTCCTAAAATCAACAGCAGCTGGCACAAGAAATCAAGATCGACCAATTAACAAATGGGACCTCATAACACAAAATCTTTGTACATCAACGGAAGCATAAAAGGAGGTGAAGGAAAACCCACAGAGTGGGATGAACCTTCACTGCAGATACATATGACAAAGGTTACTTTGACAATATTTCCAGAATAAATATACAGCTTCAAAAACCAAGAAGAAAGAAAATCAAATGGAATCACTCAAAAGATGGAGCAAAAAAAAAAAGAATGAATAACTCAACAGGGGGGGAGGATGAATTAGAGATGCCGAGAAACAGCGTCTGAAAGAGGTGTTCTAACCATCGCTGATCATATAAGGAAATATGAAATTAAAAACCACTTTAGATATCACCTTACTCCAATAAGGGACTGGCTAGGATCCAGGAACACGATATGATACCAAGTGGTGGAGAGGTTAGTGGGGAAAGGGAGCAGTCATCTATTTCTGTGGGAATGTACACTTGTTACAAGTCACTATGGAAGCAGTGTGGAGAACCCTAAAGACTCAAAATGCCTTTCCATTTGACCCCGTCATACCACTCCTAGGTATCGTACCCCACAAGACCAAACTTACTGCAAGATACATGCACAGCTATTGTTATTGCAGCTTCGTTCACAATAGTCAAAAAGCGGAACCAGCCCAGGTGCCCTCACGATGTTGAAATGTCTAACAAGACTATGTAGGCAGTACGGGACAACATAGAACTATAAATTGGATGAGCGGGACATATGTAAGTGGAATACAGTCCAGAAACACATGGGAAGAAGGAGAGAATAATCCCTCAATGATGCTAGCAGACGACACAAGTATAAAGAGTTCCTGGATTGGTGGCAGAGGAAAAACAGACTGAAAAATTACATAGAGACGAAGATCAATCGAGGGGGAAGGTTTACAATAGGAGGCGGGGAGTAAGACGACGTGCGTGAGCACGATGTGTCTGCTCTCATCTAAATCAGCACCTCAAGATAAGGTGAGTGGAGAAGACTATGTACATAAAGTACACAGTCTCGAAACAACGAACTGTGCCATAGTCGAGACAGTACCACAGAACCAGATATAATATTTCATGCGGATCGCGGAGCATAAAACACCAATTCGCATCAAATGGACTGAAGGACTGTGGCTGGCTGGAGGGTCACGGATGTATCATCACGCATTTTGTGGAGTCAGCCAGCCTAGGTGAGCAACTGTCTCGTCTGGTTAGAGTTAACCATATATGTCGAATCCTGAGCCAACAGGGGGTTTACCGGACTCGGATAAAACGGTAATGGCATCTGAGTAAATGTGAGATATATCGTGTTGTCCACATTTGTTGTACAAAATGTGTAGAGCAATAACTTTGGGATTGGCACATACAAATGTGCCTATATGTTCCTGTTGTACAGTATCACCTTGTAGCATTCTCTTTAAGATGATTTAATGCAAAAATTAAGTTGCCTTCCATAGTTAATCATATATAGTCACCCAAAACAACATGGGTGAATTTGATGAAATCTGTGCCTTGATTCCACCCTATAGTATGTATAATACAAACTGTCTTCTGGGAGACTCATGGGTTAAAAAAAAGGGGGGAGAGATACAGAAGACATGAAACCTTTTAGCAAAAACCTTGCAATTCAAATCTTAAAACTAACTACGGAAAAGATTTGTTTGTTCCAAAGACAAAATGTCACCAACTTAATGGCTGAGAAAGAAAAAGATACAGCTTTGCATTGAGTAGGATGTACCAAAAAGTGGCAACTGAAAGTTGACCCGTCTGAACATTGAAAGGAAGAAAGCTCTCAGATTGCCATAAACACGAACCCTTCTGTGGATCCTACATGTAACAACGTATTTATAATGAGTCCTAATGAAACTTATACCCTAGGTGCAACAAAGGTTTTGATATGATTTCTTGCCTTCCCCCCCCATAGAACAAGGAAAAATATGACGATGATGACGTCGTTCTCCAACTGTAAATTGGAGACAACTTATAGAGGTAAATCTCTTATAAACTGGTAAAAAGCTTCTTAATTGACTAATAGACATAAGAACTGGAAAAGGATTATACTCTGTTCAGAACCAATATAATACTAAAGTCTTGGGCTATGCACTTAGGCAAAGTATATTAATGCGAGGAGCTCTGACATCAGCAATGGATTGTTTCTACCAGGGGGATGTTGGCCAGGGGATCCAAGGCCCGACAAAAGGTAAGGGCTCCTTGCCCCTAAGTTGGGATACCTGCAGAGGAGAGGCGATAAGACCCTGCTGCCTGAGACCTGACGTTAACATGGGAGGGATGTATTGAGACCCACATGCAAGTGTACAAGATGCCTCTGGAATGCCAGAGATGTTACCAATGGCCCAAACCAATAAAGCAAATAACAGTCTCCCTGAGTCAGAGCAGACTCCACCGTCAGCACCAGCTACACTCACCTGCCTGGAAATACTGTGAAGCAGAGGCAGCCATGCCTGTATATCCCAAATCTAAGTTGGCTATTGGCTTCTCTCCTTGGAAAATAACCTATGCTGATGCCACAAGCTACATACCTCTACAGGTTAGGAGATGTATAAGCCACAGTAAGACCCTGTCATATTTGGAGCAGGGGGTAAAAATGTAATTCAGGATAAACATATCATCCAAACATATGGGTCTTATCCAAAGAACCTACCATAACTAGAAGTTCTGTTTAAATACCATAATGATATGCAAGCTGTGCTTCATTAGTGGATCGAAAGGTTACTCCTGAACAACTGTCAGCCCATGAAAGGAAACAGCCAGAATGACCAGAATCCAAGTCAACAGCTCCAAGAGAGAGAGAGACAGTTTACTTCTCATCCACCTGTGCCCCTTTTCTAAGCCTAAGGAACAATCTGCAGAAGAGGGGCGTGCGTGAGAATGTAAAGGCTGTGATTGGGTACTGAAACTAACAGCGATGTCTGGACACTCATTTGATCAACTTGATATAAACAAACAACCTGTCAACCCCCACTGAAGGGTGGGACTGTGGGGGTTTGGGCACAACAGTCTGCAGATTGGTTTTGCATGAAGGATGCTTGTACTCATGGATTATCACTTATAGCTAAAAAATGAAAAAAAAAAAACCTGAAAGATGCAGGACAGTTATGGCAGAAAACATGATCTGGGATGGGGTGGGGGTGGGGGGGAAGGGAAAGGGAAATATGCCTGATCTGAATTGGAAAATGATGTACGAAATGCACAAACCATCAATAAAAATTAAATTAAAAAAAAAGGAGTAATTATAAGTTGCATGCACTTCGTTCATGTTATTAATGTGGCGACTTCTTTCAAACCTTTCTTCCATGGTCATCATGTAAAATTAAATTGAATTTTTCTTCTTTCTTGCCATCAGTGGTTGTACATATTATCAGTGTAATCCCAATTACCTTTCTTCAGGGAGATGACTTAGCTACATGTCAGCTGCCTCCTGTGTAATTAAAAGCATGTCCCTTGGCAATCCTCCTTTGCCCACCTTCTGTTGAGGATATACAGGAATTTCCAGCCAGACATATTCTAGGTTGCTCTTCCTTTTTTTCTTGGCTGTAGTCCTCAGAATTGAAATTGTGTGCTCAAGAAGGATGATTTTAGTATCTTATCGAAGAAGAAAACCCAAGTAAGACAATGTATAATTGATAACTAATGACTGTTCCATCCTGTGTAGGTGAACTGACAGAAAACTTCAAAGTTCAGTTGGCATTGAGAAAAATAAAAAACTATGACCCTCATTTTACTAGGTCAGGTTTCTCACAAAGAGACTGCCAGGCACAAGTTTGTCAAAAAGCAAAAAGAAACATTAATGAACAAGCCAAAACCCCACAAGCTGCATTAGGGTATCAACTTAATTGCACACATCTGGTGTTCTGGTATGCCATAGGATCCCACATGCCTTTATCAATTAAGTAAAGATGATGATTCAGTTTAATCATGAGTAACAAAATACTCTAATAATCGAGGAAAGTGTTTCAGCAGTGAAGGTTAAAACAGCAGGAAGGACTGAGTCAGAACCATTCTAAGGGAGTTGAAACATTAGTGAAGTGTAAAACTGGGCAAAAATCACAGTTGACTTCCCTCATCAAAGACATGAATTCCACAAAAGTGAAGAAAAGATCAGTTCAAACATTACAGTGAACATAGAGTTTATCTTTGGGAATATTCTACGGAACACAACAGTGCCCTAGATTGAGTACCAGTTCCCAGGGATATCATGTGACATTCTGGGAAGTACAAAGGCTTCACTCTCAAGATGTGTCGCTATAAACAAGGTTCTTGAACACCATGATGTTTCCTTGTCTCATTTGTTCCCTGGGCATAAATAATTCCTACCTCTGCTAGTTATTTTTAAAAGATGCACAAGTCCTTAACAGACTTCCCCCTTGACTCTCTTATCATCATCCCAAAGTGAGATATTTATATGCATCAACTTATTAAACTCAGACACATCTTTTTTTCATCTAAAATGCTAGTAAGAATACACTGAGAAAAACCAAATGCTTCATTATAAAAATCAGTAAGTAGAATAAATAGAAAACTGTGTTTAGTAAAGCTCAGCCATAATAGTAGACACACCTAAAATAAAGCAAATTATATTGAATTTATGATTCATTTTGCAAGTGCTTATAGAGTAGCCATTATGCATCGGCCATTTTTCTAAGCATCAAGGCCACAGCAGTGAGTGAAGAGGTCAACCCAAGCCTCTGTCTCCACTGAGCTTGTGTTCAGGTATGACAGCTTGTGTTCAGGAAAACAGAGCAAGAAATTAAATGGTATCCTGTGGTAGACTTCACAAGTACTTGAAAGAGAAACATAGAGAAGAGGAATCTGGGCACTGAGGCCATCCCAGAAGGCTTCCTTAAGGTGTGGAGACGTCGACAGAAATTTACAAGAGCTGAGAGTCGAGTCTTGAAGATACCTGATAACGTCATGATAGGTAGAGGCTGCTGCACAGGATTCCTTTTGTCTATGGATTCTGAGACTAGTAAGAGCTCAGTGCAGATGGAGCAGAGTACTGAACAGCTAGACTTTAAAAGCCACAGTGGGAAGGCATAATGGGATTCAGAAAAACAGGAGGGAACAAAAATAATAAAGATAGGTGACTTACAGACTTAGCCCAAGCAAAATTCTGCCCCAGGTTTGGGTTTCATCAAACATGGTTTTCTTTACCTTAATCCTAGCCAATCTTGCATCCATATTTCATACAGTGTCTTCATAAAGCTACCTGTGACTTTCTGTCTGGATTTCTGCAAAACTATTCATCATTTTGAACAATGAGAATACATAACCCAGAAGTATATTTACTAAATATGCCTTGCTACTGTTTTATTTTCTTAGAGTCCTTACTGCTAATTTCTTAGACCTAATATTACCTTCTGATTTAAGGTTTCTTGAAAAGTCAGAGAATATATTCTGCAGGTCTTTGTTTATTGTTTGTGATACAGGAGGTCTCATATAGTTCACACTAGCCTAGCTTGGCATTCTCTATGTAGACAAAATGGCGTTAGTTGAGCTCCTGATCATCTGAACTCTGAGATACCTGCTGTGCACCAACGTCCCTTGGCAAAGCTATAATTCAGCTTGGCTTTGAGGAAAATCACGATCCTCCCGCCTCATCTTCTGCACCATTTGAAACTCCTTGGTCCTTCCTTTCTTTCCCTTTCTTTCTTTTCTTTCTTTCTTTTTCTTTCTTTCTTTCTTTCTTTCTTTCTTTCCTTCCTTCCTTCCTTCCTTCCTTCCTTCCTTCCTTCCTTCCCTCCCTCCTTCCTTCCTTCCTTCCTTCTGCCCTAGGAGCAATTAGGCCCCTGGGTCTGCTTTACAGCAGGCCTCTGGACTGTTTAAAATGGAAAAGAAAGGAGAATGGCTACAACTTTCTCAGGATGTCTTGCTAGCTTATGCATTTTCTGGCTTTGGTTTGGTTTCTGAGTAGACCCTAAGGCCTGATTGCTAGTCCTGCATACTGGACATGTGATTCAATTATTTAAAGCTAAGCAGGTGTACACACAGTCTCTGGTTGTTCTCAACAAACTGTACAGTGAGGTATAGAATCTGACTCCTCTTCAGGTGCCTAGATTCTGTAACCCTGAGAGCACTTTGGCCCACAGTAGACCACAATTTGAGGTGTCTAGAGATGTAAATTCTGTGTAGACTTCTCTCCTTTAATGGGTTTTTGCGAGGCATGTTTTCTCAGCAAATTTTTTAAGATAAAGGTTGTTCTGGCTAAGCAACCAGCTGCCTGCCTTCCAGTGCCAACGGGAGATACAAGACAGAGCTAAGCTCACAGAATCCTAATTTTTCTACTTAAGGGATCTCTAGATCATGGGATGTGGTCTTTATCACATAACCCTGAATGCTCTCCTAGAAGACACTTTGGAAAATCTGGCCGGAGGTGACCCGCAGCTGTGTGGGAGGACCATCCTGGGGTTCTGCTCTCCTGGGGTTCTGCCACATCATCATGTGCTAGACTCTACTTAGTTCCATTTGCTCAACAACAGCTCCAGGTCCTGAGTCTTCAAAAGTTCCTAGAGACAATATTGTCCAGGTGAAAAACAATGAATTTCTAGGACCTGATTCGTGTACTTTTAATTTAAGGTGCATGTAGCTAAGACACCAGGTAGAGCACAGCAACAAGGTATCTGAATGAACCGGACCTGTGCCTGTCCCTTGTTCTGTATCACAGCCACAAGTGGCTGAGTTAGGATGATGTTCTTGAGGATTCTTGGAGGGAGGTTTTATGGCCCTGCTGGCTGTGCGCCTAGTTAACAAGAAGCTGGGGCCACTTCTTCACACTCTGTCTATCCTCTCTGACAGCCCGCAGCTTGCACATGCCGCAGAAGCATGAAAATAGAAATGTTTCAGTAACAAAGACAAGGGAGAATCCTGTTTCCTGGACCCCGGATAAGCCTGGCACCGAGTCATGTTTCTACACGTTACAAACTATTCACATTGGAGGCGCCTCTCCAAACAATACCAACACTGCACTTTCTTCCCCTTTCATGAGATCCCATCAAGTAAACATCTAGTTATTGATCAGAATATGTGATTTTAGGAAAATTTGGATTTGAGGAAACATTAAATTTTCATTTTTTAAACTAAGTCTAGATCTAAAGGGAATTTTAGATTTTCTGAATACAGCTTGGTGAATTGTATGTTTCCTTGCATTTTAAAACCTGTTATGGTAAGTGAAGTAACTCAGTCCCAGAAAAACAGACGATGAATGGTATCCCTCATCTGTGGATATTAGTGCCAATACCTAGTTGTAAGTATTTCTTGTGCAGGCTCCTTGAGCTTTTGTCCAAGTAGTTGGGGGTGATATATGGGAAGATAACACACAACAAGAAAAACTGCATCAAAGAACGGGACTGAAAGGGTTGAAATTCTGCTCAAAACAGTCAACTTCTAATATTCAAGAATTTTGAGAAAAGACTGAGAAAAGATGGGGAAAAAACATGTTTGGTGGAATGCATGAGCTCAGGGGGGGTGGGGGATAGGGAGGGGAAAACGGGTCTAGATTTTTTAAAAAAAAAAAAAAAAAAAAAAAAGAAGATATATATATATATAGCTATATATATATATATCTCAATAAAAAAAATTAAAAAAACCTGTTTTTGAACCTACACATAATTACATGTTACATCAAGGAATATGTTTATATTATTGAATGAATAAAGAATTTAATGGTGAATCAAGAAAAAATTTCATGTCTCAGCTCACCAGGGGGAAGGAAGCAGAAGCACATCTCTACAGGTATCAACCTGTGCTGTTAAGCTAAACCTTATCATTGTTAGAGTCCCAACCACAGCCATAGAAATAACACCACTGAGAACCTACCTTGTGGGTGTTCTTAAGAGCAGCCTTAAAAGGTACATGAGTATGCTGTGACCATTTCCTAAGGTACATGAGTATGCTGTGACCATTTCCTAAGGTACATGAGTATGCTGTGATCATTTCCTAAGGTACATAATTATGCTGTAATCAATCATTTCCTAAGGTACATGAGTATGCTGTGATCATTTCTAAGGTACATGAGTATGCTGTGATCATCATTTCCTAAGGTACATGAATATGCTGTGATCATGTCCTAAGGTACATGTGTATGCTGTGATCATTTCCTAAGGTACATGAGTATGCTGTGATCATTTCTAAGGTACATGAGTATGCTGTGATCATTTCCTAAGGTACATGAGTATGCTATGATCATTTCTAAGGTACATGAGTTTGCTGTGATCATCATTTCCTAAGGTACATGAGTATGCTGTAAACATTTCCTAAGGTACATGAGTATGCTGTGATCATTTCGTAAGGTACATGAGTATGCTGTGATAATTTCCTAAGGTACATGAGTATGCTATGATCAATCATTTCCTAAGGTACACGAGTATGCTGTGATCATTTCCTAAGGTACATGAGTATGCTGTGATCATTTCCTAAGGTACATGAGTATGCTGTGATCATTTCTAAGGTACATGAGTATGCTGTGATCATTTCTAAGGTACATGAGTATGCTGTGATCATTTCCTAAGGTATATGAGTATGCTGTGATCATTTCTAAGGTACATGAGTATGCTGTAACCATTTCCTAACGTACATGATTATGCTGTAACCATTTCCTAAGGTACATCAGTATGCTGTGATCATTTCTAAGGTACATGATTATGCTGTGATCATTTCTAAGGTACATGAGTATGCTGTGATCATGTCCTAAGGTACATGAGTATGCTGTGATCATTTCTAAGGTACATGAGTATGCTGTGATCATTTCTAAGGTACATGAATATGCTGTAACCATTTCCCTAGATATATGAGTATGCTGCGATCATTTCTAAGGTACATGAGTATGCTGTAACCATTTCCTAACGTACATGATTATGCTGTAACCATTTCCTAAGGTACATCAGTATGCTGTGATCATTTCTAAGGTACATGATTATGCTGTGATCATTTCTAAGGTACATGAGTATGCTGTAACCATTTCCTAAGGTACATGAGTATGCTGCGATCATTTCTAAGGTACATGAGTATGCCGTAACCATTTCCTAAGGTACATGAGTATGTTGTGATCATTTCTAAGGTACATGAGTATGCTGTGATCATTTACTAAGGCACATGAGTATGCTGTGATCATTTCTTAAGGTACATGAGTATGCTGTGATCATTTCCTAAGGTACATGAGTATGCTGCGATCAATCATTTCCTAAGGTACACGAGTATGCTGTGATCATTTCTAAGGTACATTAGTATGCTGTGATCATAATTTCCTAACGTACATTAGTATGCTGTGATCATTTCCTAAGGTACATGAGTATGCTGTGATCATTTCTAAGGTACATGAGTATGCTGTGATCATCATTTCCTAAGGTACATGAGTATGCTGTGATCATTTCCTAAGGTACATGAGTATGCTGTGATCATTTCCTAAGGTATATGAGTATGCTGTGATCATTTCTAAGGTACATGAGTATGCTGTGATCATCATTTCCTAAGGTACATGAGTATGCTGTGACCATTTCCTAAGGTACATGAGTATGCTGTGATCATGTCCTAAGGTACATGAGTATGCTGTGATCATTTCCTAAGGTACATGAGTATGCTGTGATCATTTCTAAGGTACATGAGTATGCTGTGATCATTTCTAAGGTACATGAGTATGCTGTGATCATTTCTTAAGGTACATGAGTATGCTGTGATCATTTCTAAGGTACATGAGTATGCTGTGATCATTTCCTAAGGTACATGAGTATGCTGTGATCATTTCCTAAGGTACATGAGTATGCTGTGATCATTTCCTAAGGTACATGAGTATGCTGTGATCATTTCTAAGGTACATGAGTATGCTGTGATCATTTCCTAAGGTACATGAGTATGCTGTGATCATTTCTAAGGTACATGAGTATGCTGTAACCTTTTCCTAAGGTACATGAGTATGCTATAACCATTTCCTAAGGTACATGAGTATGCTGTGACCATTTCCTAAGGTACATGAGTATGTCTGTGATTATTTCTAAGGTACATGATGTATGCTTGATAACCATTTCCTAAGGTACATGAGTATGCTGTGATATTTCCTAAGGTACATGAGTGCTGTGATCATTTCCTAAGGTACATGAGTATGCTGTGTTCATTTCCTAAGGTACATGAGTATGCTGTGATCATGTCCTAAGGTACATGAGTATGCTGTGATCATGTCCTAAGGTACATGAGTATGCTATAACCATTTCCTAAGGTACATGAGTATGCTGTGATCATTTCTAAGGTTCATGTATGCTGTGATCATTTCCTAAGGTACATGAGTATGCTGCAACCATTTCCGAAGGTGGCAGTAATCAGCACCATTCTGTGCTTGTTCTCTAGATCTGTCCAACATTGAGAAACATTCTCCTTGTAGGTTTTGGAAGAAGGTACTAGGCCTAGCACTGCAGGTTGGGAAGGGGGTAATGGGACTAGCACTGCAGGTTGAAGAGTGTGGGAAAATTTAGTTAAGATGGGTAGCATTCTAAACCAATGGGACCTCACTGGCCACACCCATGGGGTGGGATATAGTGAAGAAAAGGTTTAGGATTTGGCCCTGGGAGTTGAGTCATGCTCTCTATATAACCAGACATTTTGGAATTAAACTCTCTCTGTGTTTGGACCTTAATATGCGTCCATGTGGTGTGCTTTCCTGCGTGTGTTTTCCACATGGATCGTCCTGGGAATAAACCCCCCCCCCCCACAGAAGAGGGGTACTGGAACTAGCACTGCAGGTTGGGAAGCAGGTACTGGGCTGGAACTGCAGGTTGAAGAGGGGTACTGGGATTAGCACTACAGGTTGGGAAGGGGTACTGGGACTAGCACTACAGGTTGGGAAGGAGGTACTGGGACTAGCACTGCAGATTGAAGATGGGTACTAGGACTAACACTGCAGATTGGGAAGGAGGTACTGGAACTAGCACTACAGGTTGGGAGCAGGTACTGGGACTAGCACTGCAGGTTGGGAAGGGGGTACTGGGACTAGCACTGCAGGTTGAAGACGGGTACTGGGACTAGCACTGTAGGTTGAAGAGGGGTATTTGGACTAGCACTACAGGTTGGGAAGGGGTACTGGGACTAGCACTGCAGTTTGGGAAGGAGGTACTGGGACTAGCACTACAGGTTGGGAAGGGGTACTGGGACTAGCACTGCAGGTTGGGAAGGAGGTACTGGGACTAGCACTACAGGTTGGGAAGGGGTACTGGGACTAGCACTATAGGTTGGGAAGGAGGTACTGGGATTAGTACTACAGGTTGGGAAGGGGTACTGGGGCTAGCACTGCAGGTTGGAAAGGCATACTGGGACTAGCACAGCCAATAGGGAAGGAGGTACTGGGACTAGCACTGCAGTTTGGGAAGGGGTATTGGGACTAGCACTGCAGGTTGGGAAGCAGGTACTGAGACTAACACTGCAGGTTGGGAAGGGGTACTGGGACTAGCACTGCAGGTTGAGAAAGGGGTACTGGGGCTAGCACTGCAGGTTGGGAAGCAGGTACTGGGACTAGCACTGCAGGTTGGGAAGCAGGTACTGGGACTAGCACTGCAGGTTGGAAAGGAGGTACTGGGACTAGCACTGCAGGTTGGAAAGGAGGTTTTGGGACTAGCACTGCAGTTTGGGGAGAGGGTACTGAGACTAGCACTGCAGTTTGGGGAGGGGGTACTGGGACTAGCACTGCAGGTTGGGGAGGGGGTATTTGACCCAGCATGCAGCAGGACTGTGCAGACCGGTTTTCATGTGGAGTGGCTCAGCACTTGTGTTCTACTCCAGATGGAAAGCTTCTCAGCTGGGACACACCGTGTGTAAAGCACTTGCAGCTCATCAATTTTCATAACATGAGCTTGGACCAACATTGACTTCTTTGCATTTTCATAGCATGAAACCAAAGATGAGAACAATGAAATTAATATCCAGAAAGCTCCAAGGAAGTCCAATGACTAAGCAGACCTTGGACTTCTTGTGTGACATCCTCTTCATTCCCTAATCAGACAATCTGTTACTAACCTTCCAGGTTCTTTTATTTTTCCAAGATTCACTTTTATTATTTATTTATGTGAATGGGTGACACACATGTGCCTGTATCTGCAGAGACCCAAAGAGGGCATCAGATCCCCTGGAGCTGGAGTCCCTGGGGCCCTCCTCCACCACCAAGTTCTTAAATTCCCATCCGATGGAGAACCTGTGTTACTAGGTGGCCTGTCAACCTCAAAACCTTCTACACTAATGCAGAAACTCTTAACCCAGAACAAAAATGATTCTTAGAAACCTGTCTGAAATATGCAGGGGAAATCTTGATAGTAAAAATGTCAAATGCATCTGGGATGCAGCTACAGCAGAGGCCTTAAGTGGCCACACAGTAAGCTGTAATGGAGAGAAAAGGAAAAAAAAAAAAACCTCCATAGACCTTTTAAATCTGAAAGACCTTCCTTCAAAGAAGAGCTAGGATGACCGCATCGGGAGGTCAGGGCTGGATTTGGCATCGGAAGGAGAAGCTTTGGGTGGAGTGTATATATTTCCGTGCTCTATTTCAGCCTGGTGTGTTTCTATTCCATAGATGATAACTGGATGATTCACATTATTCCCAAATCCTCTGGTTCCCAGGGGCAAGGGCGGCTCTGCCTGTGCTCTTAATGTAACAACTGCAGACAAAACAGATGCCAACAACACTGGGCAGGTAGTGGCCTCCAACTGCATCATGGGCCAGCAGATAAAGGTCACCCTCCTGGCCTTCACCTCAATACCCTGTTTCCCCTTGGGTGTTAGGCATTGTTTCATATTATATTCCTGGTGTCTGTTTGCATTTGGTGGAGCTCTTTCATTATTAATATAAAGGAGCAATTCAAAATTTTGTGATTAATTTTAATGTAGATCTTCCTTGTGTAAATAATTGATGAAAATGGTGATCAGAGCCAGGCGGCGTCGGGAGTTGATATTCCTCCTGTCAACTCTTGTCTTCTCAGCTGTTCCTTCCCTCATCCCTCCCCTCTGAGAACCTTCATTTAGCTGCAGCTTTTCATTGCCCAACTTCTTGTCACTGAGTTCTTTGATTATGAGACTACAACTTTTTTGATAGCTTCATAAGAAAATAAAACATTTCCTCCCTGTTTTCTCCAATTTATAGGAAGAAAACCTGAGGCAGGAGGAAAAATTATTTCTCCTCTCCTACAGTGCTAAGACCAGGGGCAAATGAATGAGGAACAATCAAAGAAATGAAAAACAACTCAGTTCTATATCACATATTACACCGCATTCACAATTAAAAAGTGAGATGTCAGGCCTCATTTTGCAGTAAATGGTCAAATACTCTGTCCACTCTTCCTGGACTACACCCCTCTGTCTGTTAGGTGTGAATGCCTGGTATTGGACCTGACCATCTTCCTGGGAAGAGGGAAGGAGCTTGCCAGCTTCTCTGTGCTCTTTGGCATAATATCCTTAAGACGAGTATCTTTGTGATAGAAAAATGAAATAGATTAGGAGTAGTTGCCACAACTCCTTAGGAGAAAATGACATGAAGGGCCTGATGGATGTAAGAAATCTCCCTGCGGGAGCAGGGACTGGTTGTCTTTATCCCATTTGGATCATTGTTGTTTTTATCTCTGAGATCCTGTGCCAATCAAGCTTTTGTTGCTTTGACTTGACAAACCAACAAAAGGGAAGAAAGGTAGATTTCTCTTCTGAGGTTTTTGTTTATCGCTGCAAGGAGGCAGTTCTCACGTGGTGTCCAGGAAGGAGAACCTACAAGTGCCAGGCTTCCTCCTCTTCCCCTTGGTTCTATATGGCCCTTGACCTAGGGGATGATGCAGCCCAACACTCAGGGCAGCTCTGTCCCTTAGTTCATGCTCTTTAGCCACACCCTCACTGATACACAGAGCTGAGCTTTACTGATCTCTTGGACTAAGCTTCTCAACTGAATAAAGTTGATGAGATCAAGGTTAACCATCATGGGGGCTGGAAAGATGGCTCAGTAGTTCAGAGCACTTTCGAGGACCAGGGTTCAATTCCCAGCTCCAACCTGCTACTACCAAACATCTATAACTACAGTTCCAGGCAATCTTATGCTTCTTTTGGCCTCTGCATGGTGCACATACATGCATGGAGACAAAACACTCATGCACATACTGTAAAAAATTTGTCCTTTTTGAGACAGGGTCACCCTGTACCCTAGCTGGACTGCAACTTGCTATGTTGAGTAGGCTACTCTTGAACTAAAAGAGCCTCCTGAATGCTGGGATTAAAGGGATCCACCACACTAAGCTAAATAAATCATTTTTTACCAGCAAGCCAGTAAGCAGTACTCCTCCATGGCCTGTGCCTCAGCTTCTGCCTCCAGATTCCTGCCCTGAGTTTCTGCCTTGGGCTCCCTGAGTGATAAACTGTGACCTGGGAGATGTGAGCTGAATAAATCCATTCCTCCCCAAGTTGGTGTTGGTCAGAGTGTTTTGTCACAGCAATGGAAGACAAACTATAACATAAATTGGTACTGAGAATGGGGTATTGCTATAATAGACCTGACCTTGGTGTTTTGGGGGAGGATTGTGGAAGTGTTTGAGACTTTGGGCTGGAAAAGCCATTGAACTTTGGGGCTGAAAATGCTTGGAGTTTGTTGCTGTGGAACTTAGAACAGTTATGCTGATAGAGCTGTAGACTATGAAGAGCTGGCTTATAAAGCTTCAAAAGGAAGCAGAGATCACCCGGGCTGTTTAATCTATGGGATCTGGTCAGCTAGGGCTGAAGAATCCCCGTAATAAGAGACCAGAACCTGAAGTAAGTAACAAGAGACCAGAACCTGAAGTGGACCCTTTGCTTTTCTGGGACAACTGATGCTGGTCAGCTGGGGCTGAAAAATCAGCTGTAAGTAACACGAGACCAGCATCACTGTGGAGAAATCTTCTGGGAAGAATTTCTTCAGGGTCAGCACACATAAGCTATGTTTCAGAAGGGCCCTGAGCCTCTATTTCAGTCCAGAAGCAGGACTTGGTAAGGTGTAAGGGTCTCCTATATGGCTCCGGTGTTGAAAGCATGAAGGGGTCACAGAGAGCAGCCAAGGCCTGGCACTATGAGAGGCCAGGAAAGGCCACTGGTCAGAGTACGGCCTTGGTTGCAGTGAAGACCCCAGGATTCCAGGGGTCAGGAAGAGAAGTTGAGGTTTTGCATCAGGAAAGGTCAGAAGCAACCTCAGTTTCAGTGGCGACCCCAGCTTTCTGGAGATGCCAGGACTATGGGACGACCACCAAGGGCAGTGGCAGGTGTGGAATGGAGTCAGCCTGGGCCTGCGAGATGAGCTGTGTGTGCCACGGATGGTAGAGTCAGAGAGGGGGAGCTGCTGAAACCCTTTGGAGCCCAGAAGATCGTGAGTGAATCCCAGGTGTCCAGCCTTGAGCTACTTGCTGGACTTAGGTTTTGTTTGAGTGTGTCTGATTCTTCCCTTTGAAATAAGACAGTACTTGCTTTGGATATTACAGCGGCCCACAGTTAAGATACTTTTAATAAACTGTGAACTTTTAAGTATTTGGACTTTTCAAGGACTGTGGGGCTTTTAAGGTTGTACTGTCTTAGGTTGTGATTAGTGTTAACATCATACCTTGGGGACAAGAACTGGAAAGGTGGTGGTTTAATAGTGATGTCTTTTGTGTGTCAAGTTGACAAGGGGCCAGTTGTGCTAAATAGCTTTAGTGTCAACTTGACATACCTGGGTTGAGGGAGCCTCAGTTGGGGAATTGGCTCCATTGAACTGGCCTGTGGCCATGTCTGTGGAGTATTGTCTTGATTGTTGAGCAATGTGGGAGGGCCTAGCCCACTATGGGTGGTGCCACCCCTGGGTGGGTTGTTTTGTACTACTGTACAAGAAGGCAGGCTGGGCATGGACCAGAGTAGCAAGCCAGTGAGCAGCATTCCTCCGTGGCCTGTGCTTCAGCTCCTGCCTCCAGGTTCCTGCCCTGAGTTCCTGCCTTGGGCTCCCTGAGTGATGACCTGTGACCTGGGAGATGTGAGCTGAATAAACCCTTTCCTCCCCAGAGGGGGGAAAAAGATTAACCATCAGAAGTCAACCCTTGTCACCTAAAAAGCCAACTAATTCTTAAATCAAAGCATTCTATCCCTGGACCAAGAAAGGTTCATGGTCATGCATTTCATAATTCATGTTCAAGTGCCAATCCTGTTAAAAGTTTCCCACCTTCTTCAGAAATCTAAGCTCAAAGCCTCACTGAGATGCAAGGAGGACTCATATCTGCGAGCCCCTTTAAATGTCAAAAGCATGTTACATATTCATAAAATACAGGGCCATAGAGTGAACATTCCTAGTCCAAAAAAAGGGATGAAAAGGAGGCACAAAATAGGGGTGGTGTGAAAGGAAGCCAGAGCCCAGCAGGGTAAGCGTTAAGTTCTGTTCCTCTGTAGGAAGCTTCTCCTGCTAGGAGCAGGTACAGCACAGTCCTGCTAAGGAAAGGGGAGCACAGCGGCCAGCTGTGGTTGCCATGGGGAACTGACCCCTCGGCACAGAGGTCAGTTGGTCACTTTCATAAACCAACCTGAGAAGCACTTCCAACTCACGTCCTTAGCCTGGGCGGTGGAATGTCTCCTTCTGGCTGTGCTTTCCCACTGCCCAGAGACTGCTGGTCTGTGGACAGGAATTTCAGGTTGATGGCTGATGGCCTATCTTCAGCCTATGCCCACTCACAATTCACTCCACAGGTTGGAGAACTGATTGGTCTCCGTCCAACCCCATGCTAGCTTACCAGGTTGGTGGTCTGATAGACCCCATCCAACCCACTAGCCACGGACGCTTGAAATCCAGGCCTGCTTCAGCCTGTACACTTGCAAAATAACAGACTGGGAATTCTGTGTAATGATGTTAATGGAAATTTTGATTTATTGCCTGCTGCAAGTCACTTTTATAAGCAAAATGACACCATCTCCCAGAGCCAATCACAGACACCCCCCCCCAGTTTTGCACCACTATATACTGCTGCTCCGCCTAGCATCATGTGCCTGGGCCACAGTGCTGTTCCGTCTTGGAATGGGGTCAGAGGAGCCCCATGACTCCCACATTATGCCCTGAGGGATGCTAGCTGAGAACTAGCCCCTAATTCAAATGGGATCTTCCTACATACTTCGGAGCTGACATCTTCTGCACAGATGGCTATGGGACTTAAACACTAGATGCCTCGGACCAGTCCAGCCCCCAATACCAAGCCTATTACAGACAAGTAGCTAGGGGGAGAATGGCACTGATGTGTAGAACTTTAGACAGGAAGTCTAAATATCACTTATTATGAGGTAAAATGATACACATCTAGTATCAGAACTAAATTATTGAAAATTATCCTAGAGAAATAAAAGAGGAAAATAAGAATTGTGAGAAATGATGCATTGAAATTGGTGTTGATCAGAAGAAACAAGTGACAGGGTAGAGGAGACTGAACCTCATTTTCTCCAGGTTTTTATTTGCAACAGCTAATTCTTTCCACATCTTCCCCTACATCTTCATCCATCTAGACCCGTTCATACACACATGAGCAGTATAGACACAGACCCTTCAAACCTGGCATAAACAATTCCAAATGCTTTGCTAGCTAGGCATCCTACGAGGACCTGCCCACCTCTGAAAAACCAACTTCGCACTGCACAGCCATTAACTGTAGATTTACTGAATGAAACTGTGGCCAAGGACAAAGGCTCCCCAAGCTAGTACTCAAATGTGTACCTGTTCTTAACCAATGTGCCTCCACTCCTGATGCAGGCTCCACAGGAGGACCCTTGCCCAAGGCACTTTCCTTGTACTTTCTCTAAATCCTCTCACCAGTGACCTTGACAGGGACATATCTCTGTTCCTATCCCTTTAGCCTGTTCTCTTTCTAGTTCCCTTGGCTTTAGAATACAGAGGTCTATTGTTTGGTTCACTGAGAAGAGGGATGCATCCTGATAACCACCTGTGTCCTATGTATGTCGTGTGGGTCTTTGCTCAGAGCCTGGGAAGCCCTTGAGCTCTGAGAACCCACTGACATGTTGTCTTTTGGGTACACAGTCCCTCTAAGTGAGTAAGTCAGATATCACTCACATGGTTCTTGATCCTAACTGGTCACCTCTTCTTCACCTTGACAAATTGATGCAGTAAGCTATACAAAGTTACTGAACACTGCAACCTGGTTCACTTGTCCACATGGTGACAGCGATAACCTTGTTAAACTTAGAAGATGCGGTTACTTGTGGGTCATCTTACTACAAACTCCTCAGGATTTCCTGAGAGCACCCGCCACTAGGACAGTAGAAACAATGGCAGAGGTGGTCCGGAAGCTGGCCAGACCCACACCAAGAGAATTCAGGCTATCAACTAATGCCGGTGCCAGTGTGGGGTCAGACACCTGCATTTTCCAGCCACACAGCTCTGGGCGCTACAGGCCCTGTGGAAGCTGTGGCTGCATACGTACATTGTGTGAGTTCAGGAATGAGCTCACCTATTTCCTGGTGCCTGATAGTCTATCATATTCATCCTCTCCCCATCTTAGAAAACACCAAGCCATCTGGGGTGGGGTCTGGAGGTGAGCCAATGGGGCATCCACGGTAAGTCTGCATGCTGTCATTCCTGTGACCGACACTGATAGGAGTGACCTTGGGGATTCCAAAACCCCGTTGAGCTTTAGATCTTTACTTGACTCTCTCAGTCATCACACATAAATAAGATTAGAGGTCAAGCCAGGGCTATTTACAGTCTGTTCTCTAGATTCCCTTGAGAAGGTGAGGGCTCAGTGGGGAGGTGGGGAATTGAACTTACTGGGTTTGGAGGATGGTTTTATACAGTCATATGAAATTTCCAGGTGTCACGGTGAAGTGCTCTTGGGCTCTGGGAATAGTCACTTTGGAACATTGCCAAGAAAAGGTATTCACGAGTTTCTTCAGGACTCTGAAACTTCCATTATTATGGTCTAACCTATTGTACAATTAATACAGCAAAACCATCTGTGTACATTATTGTTCACCTCAGCCCTAAGCTCTGATGAAAATATCTACAATTAATGCCATCTTAGTGGAGCATGTGGGAAACTTTAGGCCTTGCTAGCCCAGAGTCTGCTGTAAATGCATTGCTATGTAAAGCAACCCCCTCTGTGAGGCTGAAGCATTTGGAGAAAAACCAGTTCTATGTCTAACAGGTGCTTCCCAACCATGCATTTGCTCAACGTAAAGTTCTTTATGCTAAAGGGAACATGATCACTGGGCAGATTATATGTGCATAGCAGCTAAACCAAAGGAGTGATCACTTTCTACCATGGTGCAAGCAGGTATGAACAGCTGTCTCACAGAGCCACAAGAAATGGGCCCTGGACCTACAGATAGTCTTCATGTACACATGGCCACTGTCCTCAGAATGGGCCAGCCCTGCATGGGAGAGCTGTTCCCCAACCAGGAAATGCACACACCATCTTTGCCTATAGGACCTTTATCTGGGATGAAATCCTGTCTGTGGTCAGTTGTCTTGATCCCATAGGCCAATACTCAGGACATTAATTCATTCAGTTTGTGCTGGATGCCCTATGCTTCTTATGTGGCCATCCCCATAGTTTCAATAGTGAAGTTTGACACCACAATTCTTTTTTTTAAGAAGATGTTCTCTTTTTTTTTTAATTTTATTTATTTCTGTATGTATATGAATGTACTGTCTGCATGCAGGTCTGTGCACCCGTGTCGTGCAATGCCGCGGAGGTCAGAAGAGGGTGTCGAACCCCCCTGGAACTGGAGTTTTCATGGAATTGGAGTTTCAGACGGTTCTCGGCCACCATGTGGGTGCTGGGGATCAAACCCGGGTCCTCTGCAAGAGCGGTTGGTGCTCTTAACCACTAGGCCATCTCTCCAGCCCTGACACCACAATTCTTTGTTCAATCCTTTGGCTGTAAGAGATAATACAAATCTTTTCCTTGTGTGACTTGTCACTGTCCGTGTGAGTGGATCTAGAATCACCTGAGAGACAGGCATCTGGGGATGTCTTTGAGGGTGCTTTTCAGAGAGAAGTTCAGCTGGAGAGGACAGACCCATATGAGGGCCTGGGGGCCCACCCTGAATGAAACAGGGCAGCAGAGACAGCAATGAGTGTTAGGATTCGAGCTTGCTTCCTGATCTGCTGACGGGAACAGGTGGCCTCCCACAGCCACAGGCAGGTCCTGCTGCCGCAGGCCACATATTCCCTCCCCTGCTGGACTGTACCTCCTGAAATGGGAGCCGAAATAGCCCCTTCCTTCTCCAGACTGCTGCTTGGTGGTATTTGGTTACAGCCAGGAGAAATGTAACGCACACATGTGTCTAGTATTTTGTACAGACCTGCCCTGCCACTCTAGACGTAATGTAGCCATGACACTGTTCCTCCAGGAGTTTAGCAAGGACTCCCTAGGCCTGCTGTGTTCAAGTGCGCGTGCACGTTCCCACTGCCCAGAAGCTTCCTTGGCTTGGGCACTTCTCTTCACTCTGAAGGCAAACATTCACATTTCCAGGGCTTCCTTTCATGCCACGCTCCAGGCCCAGCATTATTTGATGCCTCTCAAGAGCGAGACAAGCTGTGTCCCTCAACGTCGTGTCTCGATCCAGCCTATGTGCTCCTTCGAGTTTGTAAAACTCTGGTCTCATATTTAAGAACTTCAGCTTCAGAATAACTCATATCTCAGCACTTGTTTGTGAGGCTGACACTCTTGTGCCTCTTCCAGATTTTGCACATGCTATTCCCTCACCTAGAACGTCCTTTCATTGTGAAGGTCTACAGGCAACACATGAGGGTGGCTCATAAAGGTGGCACACACCTTTAATCCCAGCACTCGGGAGTCAGAGGCAGATGGATCTTTGTGATTTCAAGGCCAGCCCTGGTCTACAGAGCGAGTTGCAACGGTACAGCCGGGGCTACAGGGAGAGCAGCCCTGACTTCAAAAGAAGGCAAAAAAAAAAAAAAGACAGGTTGGTTGGGGTGGAGTAAATGGAATACAGGCATGTGTTTGTTTTTTTTTGTTAATTGTGTTAATATACCTTTATTGTATGCCACTGAAAGATGAACTGTACCTGCTCTGCATGCTGGTTAGTGATGGACGACCAATCGTGGTTCCCTGTCGTCTCGACACAGATGCCCCTAGCGGAGGTCAGGAGAAGAGGGCGTCCGGATTCCCCCTGGAACTGGAGTTCTCCCCTGAATTGGAGTTACACGCGGTTCTCAGCCACCATGTGGTGCCTGAGGATCGCGAAGGCCGCCCAAGAGGTGTTCTCGGGTCCTCCATGAGAAGAGCAAGTCCCGGTGCTCTCAACCCGCTAGGCTATCTTCTCCAGCCCCAGCATGTGGTTTAAAGAGAAAGGGAACAATTGTAAACGACATCTAGATTTGTGGCTGGGGTTTTTTTGTTTGTGTTTTTTTTTTCTTTTTTATGATTTGCTTACTACTGTTTTTGACAGCACTGTCTGGGGGCTCTTTGTGCCGTAGTTGGCTGAGGCACTAGGTTGACTTCACAGTTGGATGCTGTTTCTTCTAATTCCTCACGGGTCTCAAGTAGTTGATCATCCCTCAGCTCCCTAGATTAGAGCTGACGATGTTATAGGGTTTCTCATTGCATACATCGGACACCTGGGTTGAATATCCTAGGAGTAATGATGGCTTATTTTTTAGGTCCTGATTTGAGACCAGCTCGACGAAGCAAAAACACATGGTTGTCAAGTTGATAATTACACTATTGATATGTTCTAATACTAGATTACACGGTGACTGGAGCCCAGACAGGTTGTGAAACTAACAACATGATAAGCTCAAATGGTGAATTTCACCACTGCAAAAAGGATCTCTGGGATAAGACGGAGGTGGCTTGGTCAGTGCCAGTCAGGTGAAGTTTTATGTGTGCATCGTGTGCATGCGTTGGTTTTTCTAAACGTCTGAACCAAGAGAGACATCACAGAGAATACGACGACAAAGAAAGAGAGAAGACCACGCACCATACGTCAGATCGATAGGCTAGGAGGAATCACTACGGGGCACTGGCCCAGTCTTGCATGTGAGACGACATTGTGACAGACGCAGCCCCATAGGACAGAAAGTGGTAAAGACCCCTAGCGAGTGGGTGGCATGTGGTGTGCTCTGGGATCTGGAGAAGAACACTATTGCGTGGTTGTCGAAGCAAGCCAGCCAGACACGTTGATGCTGTTCTATGATGACGACCGAAGCTCAGAGAGGTCCACCATGACAGATGAAGACCAAGCAAGACAATATGGAGTGACTTACAACTTTTCTCTGGTGAAGAGCTGTTGTTGCAGGTTGAGGTCTTTGCGGTTTAAATGATCTACTAAAGGCGAAAAATATTCACTGATGCCTGTTCCGAGGGTATGGCTTCAGGACGCTGTGGTTACGCATGGTAAACTTGTCGAGAGACGAACGTACGTAGAAATTAAAGGAACACTGATGGCTTCTAGTTATATGATGAGGAAACAGAAACAGAATACGTAGTTTGAGAATCTGAGGTAGACGGATGTCAGCTGTAGGAAATTCTGTTTCCTCTGTCAGAATCTTCACGCGCAAAATAGATACTGACCATTATATCTTATTTATGCTATAACCTTTGAGAATCATTGTGTACACTCGCCATATTGACTGTTATTAGAGAGAGTATGGTGGAGTCGTAGCTGAGGGAGACTTTTTCTGGAGCAGCTAGAAATTCCTATTATGGGCTTGGTTTGTAAAACACAGCTTAAGAACTATGACCCTACAACATCTGAGGCCCTACGAGGGGAAAATACTTCATGGGCTACTCCTTCCACTTCGGAATTACCGCCTAAAGACCAACTTCCCAGAGACGCGCTAACGGAAAAAGAGGGCTTTGCCCAAGGTCATCTGAGGCAATACATATAGTTAGCTCAGAGGGTGTTTTAGCACGATGAGGGCGTGCTTGGGTATCGAGTTTCACATGATATTTTTCGTTCGTTGGAGGAGCTGGGCGAGCGCTGATTAGTTGTTCGGGGGATGCAGCCTCTGGCAGGGAAAAATGGGACATTACGGATCCAAGTTCGGGAGGAACTGAGATGCCACTAGGCGGGAACTTTGGGGCTGAACAGTCCGATCGAACAGGCTAACTTTTTGCTAGCGCTATGCCATCTCCTGCGAGGGACCAGCGTTTCCGCAATGTCCAAGAAGATAAGAGGAAATGTTTATTCAACGAGGACAGAAGAGAGACACCATCTCCATCAGAAGAAGGCCAAAGAGAACTTTCAGTGGCAGAGAGGTCGTTGTTTCAGTGGTCTAGATGGGTTGGTGTGGGTGTTGGCGCATTGCACTTTAATTACCTAAGCGGTTAGACTGAATGAGGGTGAGCCCGCGATAGCCGGGAACACACGAGAGGTTTTTATGGAGCCGCAGTGGGTCAGCCTCCCCGATCCTCTTCTGTTGAGCTGGCTGACTGAAAAAGCGCCACGAGGCGTGGTGAGACCAGGCTCGAGCCACGCAAAGGATCCGATGAGCAACTCCTGTCTCAAAAGAGGCCAAAACAAAAGAAAAATAGATACAGAAACAAAAAAAAAAGTAAAAGAAACGGATCTAGAGATCAATATCAACCCACCACCACCTTCGGTTAAAGCGGTGCTGGCTATACATAAGGAGCTCATGAACATTGGTCTTCAAGAGGCCATTCTAAGGAATGTGGCTGTGCCAATCTGTACCATTATCACATTTGGAGAGTCTGGAGCAGTGTGGGTTCAGGGCGCGCTAACGAAGTTCACGCCACTGCCACTCTTTCTAGTTCACAGCCTAGCGCGCCATTTACTTGGCTAATACGTTCACGCAAATCTCTGTTGTTGGACTTTATCCAAATTTAGCCACAATAATGCAACCTTGGCCAAGGACGCCATGCTCGAGTCTGATAAAAAACTGCAATCCAAAACCACAGAGAATGATATGACTTACCGTGATTGTGGAGACTTGAGTGGGACTTTCCTTTTATGTTATCAAATGACCTATTTTATTTAGTTCTCTTGGTATAGGGTGGGTTAATAACTATCTGCAGGTCAAATTATAGGGCAGATGTGACACTATTAAAATTAAAGTGTGTGTGAGAATACNTTCCTGAAGACAGCAGCAAGTACTGTGGTCAGCCCCAAAGTCCCCCAGTGGCACAGTCCCAACTGGATCCTAAGTCATTTTCCCTGCAGAGTGCAGGACAGCGCCCCAGCCACAGGAATAAACTCGAACAACACAGAAATATTAGCTTTCCTTGGGTCTGAGCTCAGGGACCCAGGGTTAGCTCAGATACTGTCTAGCTGGTAAGCCCAAGGAATTCTCTAGAAAATCTCACACTCATTTTTCTCATTGGGAAAGATTTAATATGCTAAAAAATCACAGGGATTCTGCAGAAATTAACAGATGATAATTTTTATAAGCAGTAGACCTGATATAATATCATTTCTTTAAGATCAAAAGAGCTAATAAAACAACAGCTCTTCACAGAGAAAAGTTTACATTTGTTGTGTGTGTGTGTGTACGTGTGTGCCACACGCATGCCCACACATACATGCCATGGTGCATGTACAGAGGTCAGAGGACAACCAGTCGAGTCTTCGATTTCTACTCTGTGGGTCCTGACAAGGAAACCAGGGTCACCAGGCCTGGAGACAAGCACCCTTTCCAGGTGAGCCATCCTGCTGGCCCCAGTCACCATGGTTTTGAGGTTCCTGGAATTGTTCCTGTAAAACTATACTGTATGGAGTATCCATATCCAAGCCACCTACGGCACAAAGCCGCAGTTTGCAGAACGGTGTGGGAGAACTCTTGACCGTGCAGTCTAGGCTGTGGAGGAACATTGCTTCTGGGCTTGTGGCCCTGCACCAAGCTCAACCTGCTTTCTTATATAATACAGAACAATCTTCCCAGGGAAGGCAACACCCACAGTCAGCTGGGCCCTCCCACAAAAGAAAATACAGACATGGCCACAGGCCAGTCCAATGGAGGGAATTCCCTAATTGAGGCTCCCTCCACCCGGATGTGTCAAGTTGACACTTACGCTTTCCAGCACAGTCCTTATTTCTCTTTGGCTCAGATAACTGCATTTCAATGCAAACAGGATCCTGTGTTGTTTTCCCAAAGAAATTGTGAGAATTACTGAGTTAGATGGCAAAATTTCATAAGCACATCCACTCAAGATTGTTTGCTTCTTTTTAAAATGTTTATATTTATCCTAGTTATGTATCTCTGGTAGAATACTTGTCTCACAGGTGTAAAAGCCCTGATTTGGACACCATGAAAACAACCATGAAAACAGTGTGACTCTAAGCAAAGGATGACGTTTGAAAATACAGGAACTTACATAACGTTATATAGTTATATGGCAATATAATGTTTGTCATATAATATTTATAATAGTAAGGAGTAGGGTTACTGAGTTTGTACAGCAATAAGACTCCAACTTATTAACTGCATGAAGGGAAATTTCAGTACATTACCTGGAATATTCAAGATGATTACTACTCATTGAATAAATATGTATTTAAAGAGAGAAAAATTGTTCATTGAATCTGAATTGCTGAAGGGAAATGGAACTATTTAAAACTGGAAACTATTCTACTTTATGCATTATATAATCTCTACATGTGTTATATGTTAATAGTGTGTGAGAAGATACTGTAGCATAATTATGGAAATTTTATATATGTTTTCTTTTAACTGTTCAAGTTTTCAGATTTTATAAATAAATATTTAAATTTGTGAAAGTGAAAATACAGTAAAGAATTATTCTAACATTGAAAAAAAATATGTTATAGTTCATGTTACTTTGCTAACAGAAAAGCAAATCTAGAATCATATTTATTTGTCACTAACAATATTTTAGGCTTCAGTAATACATGCTATATGATTAGCAATAAAGGGAAAATCAAAGGATGGAGATGATACACACTTCCTCCCTTCCCTCTCTCATTTTTCTGGTACCGTATCATTCCACACAGTTCTACACTAGATATAAGGTGCTGATTAGGATAGGTTTAGAAATGTGTCTTGCTCCAACTGCAGAACTTGTACACCACCCAGAGAGTGTGACTACTCATGCCCCCCTGACAAATTTCACCTCCTTCTTGCTGGAAGCCTGGTATGGTGGTTCTGACAACCAAGAGTCCTTCTTCAAAGGCTGTATAAGGACCTTTTTTAAGAGTCCTGTTAATTTCTATAGATGGTGTTTAATGCAATGTCCTAGTAAAGCATATAGTCATCAAGCTCTCAATACTATAATAAGAACATTTTGAAACATCATTAATCCTTAATGGAAAATAAGAAGAATTTAGCATAAAAATTAAATTATGATTAGATAATAAAAATTTAGATTAAGAGTCAAGGAAATGTTTTAACATGTGAATTTTGAGAATATATAGACATTTGTCAAACATACTGTTAAGCTGCCCAGAGGACAGAACCTTAAACACTTAAACACATCAAGATCAAGAAGCTCCACTTGTCAGCTGGGCAGTACGGCTTCTGTGGATAACTATGCTGTGTTGCATAACTAAAATTTATTCAAAGCAGATTTTATATTTTATTAGTAACTTAAAAATACTGATATTAATAGTAAACTAGATTGTAAAAAATTTGGAGAGGTCCATCCCCAAATCAAAGACTTGTATCTATTAACTATGGGCAGATTTTCCACATCCATCATATTTCAACAGAAACTCTTATTTTTAGAAAATAAATAAGATTTTACTTACTAACCATCCTGGTGTGTGTGGGGGGGATATAAAGTAATTCAGAATTGACAGTCTAAGTCATATTAAGATAACTTTACATAAAATATATAAACATACTAAATTTAAAATAACCTCCATATATGCCTGCAGCTAGCCATGACCAGTTTGATTGTTCTGTATAGTCCTTTAGAAAGCATTGAAAAATGGGGTATCCTTATCTGTTAAGTATGTTCATGGATTTCCTCCAGCTTTATTTAAGTATAACTAACTCATTGACAAACATAGAAGACAAATTATAAATATCCTGTATATGATCATTTAATATATTTACCCATGTTCAGTGTGATATTTTTATATATTTACCCATTTTGAAACATTTTTGGTGTTGTAAGACAGGTTTCATGGGGCTGGAAAGGTGGCTCAGGGGTTAAGAGCACTGGCTGTTCTTTCAGAGGACCTGGATTCCATTCCCAGTACCCACAGGGTGGCTGAGGACTGTTCCAGTGGATCTGATGGCCCTCTTTTGACCTCCATGGGCCTTGCACAACACAGGTGCACTTAGAAAACATTTGAGAAATACACTCAAACACAGAAAATTAAAAAAAAAATAAACCAAATATTTAAAAAGACAGGGTTTCATGTAGCCCAGACTGGCTTCTAACTCTGTATACAGCTGAGGATGACTTTAAACCTCTGATCTACTGCTTCAACTCAGGAGGGCCAGGATTATAAGCCCATGTCACCAAATCTGGTTTTATACCCTTCTGGGGATTGAACTCAGGGCCCCCCTGCACCTTACTCAGGCACTCTACCAACTGAGCTATATTCCCAGCACATTTTGAAACCTTTTTAAGACGTAAGGAGGAGGGCAATGTTGGAGCCACTTTACCACACTCCATGTCACTTGATTGGTTTGTACCAGCTTCTTTAACTTTCTTTTCTGCTACTTTATTTCTTCTCATCCACAGGTCACAACCCCCATTTACCTTTAATAATGACTCTGTGATCTAAGGAACCTGGGCTTACAGTGTCAGAATATTCTCATCTATAAACAGAATCTCTCACTTCATGCATAATTGCTGTTTGGCTTAGTCCTAATATTAAAGGCTTAATATGCAGCAGTAAGTAAACAAGAGATGCTGTACCTGGTGAACACAGGAGGACCTCAGTCTTTGAAAGACTTAAGCATTAACCAAGATATACACAGACATAGAAGGTGACAATTTAGTGTGGTATGTTTACTTTGGCTACATAGGATGCAACACAGATATTGCAGGAATTCAGAGCTGTGGATCAACACTGCCTTCTTAGGGGTAATCCAATGCTGGAGTGAGGTTCTAATTAAATCCAAATAGCAAGTCAGAAAAATGAGTGGTAACACATCTCACAACAGAGTGGACTTCAACAGTATAACCTCACCAAAGCAACCATCCTGAGACAGCCCCAGGGTTTAACAGCAGAGAAGGAACAATGTACTTCCCGACACTCTTGAGCCTCTTATATTTTATTCCAGCTGAACAAGTCTTAAGGACACTTTCAGAAGCTCAAGAGGAAGAGAACTTAGTCACAAGGTGCTCAGCTGGGCGCCGTCGAAGATGGGGTGTTATCACAGACAGCCTCCCCCAGAGGTAAGATGAGAATTCGTGTGACTGATCCACTCTGGTCAACCCTGCCAATGTTTCCTGATGTCTGAATAGAGGACACCACCATGCAGTGATCATGGTGTATTACTGAAGCCAGAAGATGGCTTCACAAGAGGCTTTTGACACACAGTACATTTTCCCTAGCACTTAAGAGTGTCTTGTAGCCAGCATGGGCTCTATGCCAAGTAGATAGCACTTGGTGAACAAATGGACAGGTGAAGAGATGACCCAAAGGCTGAGACCAAGTAATCCCACAGGAACTACAGGTGCATGTTTCTCACTGGAATGGAATGGTTACTCAGAAGGATGTTTATATGTGCTGGCAAAGAAGTAAATGAGTGGGAGAAAGATACACCCCTACTTCATAAATGAGTTGGTTTTTCAGGGACTAAATAGAGTTGTATTTATTTTTACTGGAATTGATGTAAAACTAAGACATGTTTAAGGTAGTGTCAGGGTCTCCCTTTAGTCCCAGCTAGCCTGGAACTTACTCTGTAGACCAGGCTGGCCTTGAACTCACAGAGATCCACCTGCCTCTGCCTCCCAAGTGCTAGGATTAAAGGCATGAGCCACCACACCCTGAGTGTTTTATAAATATATATTTTTTTATTTTTTTTTATTTTTAAGGGATTCTACAATATAATGACACAGTTGTTTGCAGATAGCATTGATGTTACTCAATATGTCATACAATTAGGTAATTGGTGCATTTTGCAAGTATCTATGTCCAAATTTTGAACAACCCAAGGTTCCCATAGTCCAGTTGGAGAAGCTTGTATGCACAGGCATGTTGATAAGTTAGGAGTCCAGACTATATTCCTGTAGTCTCACGATTCACCCCTATCTCTCCGCAGCCCTTACAATATACCATGCCTCCTCTTCCGCAGTTTGTTCCCTGGGCTTTGGGAAAGGGGCACAAGTGGGTGAGAAGAAAACAGTCTAATTTCTTTGGAGTTGTCATTTTGGACTC
>VZQC01008224.1:0-28044 GCA_009823505.1 Rhizomys pruinosus | reverse complement strand
AAAAAAAAAAAAAAGAGGGAGGTGGGAGGTGGGGTACTATCCTTTCTGGGATACAAATGGAAAACTCTGTGTTCCAATCCTATTGATAAATTTTCAATTTTTCTGATCTTGAAACTAACAATGGGAGAATTTTATGTTCCCACAGGTAAAAATCACCAATCTAAATGCCTGAAAACATACAACTTATGGCTATAAATATATTAAGCTAGCCAACAAACAAAAATCCTTTATTTTAACAGAAGCATAAGGGAATCTACAGAGCACATCTGTTCATACTGGCTGAATTTTGTCATCTATGTTAGTATTTCTCATGCATAATTGTGCATGAAAATCCACAGAAAGCTTTATAAGAGGCAAATTCCAATTAAGTACATTCACAGGAGACCCAGGATCTGGTAATGTTGCCATGCTATCTGTTGGTCAGACCAGTTTGCTCTCCACAACTCTAGAACTGAAGACATTCACAAAATTGAAGATTCAAACGTGAGCTCATACAATTTCAGTCACCTCACATTTGACAAAGGGGCAAAAAAAAAAAAGCTCAGTGGAAGAAGAATAGCATCTTCAGCAAATGGTGCTTGCAAAACTGGATCAACATTTATAGTAGAACAAAATTAAACCTCTACCTCTCACCCTGTACAAAAATAAACTCCAATAGGATCAAAGATCTCAACGAGAAACCTGAAACCCTGAAGGTGATAGAAGAAAAAGTTGGCAACAACCTACAAGATATAGGTTTAGGAAAAGACTTTCTAAATCAGATAGCAGCTGCACAGGAAATAAGGACAATTGACAAATGGGACCTCATCAAACTCAAAAGCTTCTGTATAGCTAAAGAAACAACCAAGGGAGTGAAGAGAAAAATCCACAGAGTGGGAGGAAATTTTCACCACTGATATACCAGACAGACCATTAACATCCAGAATATATAAACTACTCAAAATCAAAGAAGAAAACAAATGACTCACTCAAAAGATGGAGTAAAGAGATAAACAGAGTCTTCCCTAATGAAGAAGGAAAGATGGCTGGGAAACATCTTTAAAAGTGTTCAGGAGCTGGAGAGATGGCCTAGCGGTTAAGAGCATTGATTGCTCTTACAGAGGACCTGGTTCAATCCCTAGCACCCACATGATGGCCAAGAACCATCTGAAACTCCAATTCCAGGAGAACTCCAGTTCCAGGGGAATCCGATGCCTTCTTCTGACCTCCGCAGCATTGCACAACACGATGCACAAACCTACAGGCATATAGTACATTCATGCACATACAGAAATAAAGGAAATTTTAAAAAAGTGTTCAACATCATTAATAATTAAGGAAATGCAAATTAAAATCACTCTAGGGGCTGGAGAGATGGCCTAGCGGTTAAGAGCGCTGACTGCTCTTGCAGAGGACCCAGGTTTGATCCCCAGCACCCACATGGTGGCTGAGAACAGTCTGTAACTACAATTCCAGAAGAACTCCAGTTCCAGGGTAATCCAACACCCTCTTCTGACCTCCGCGGCATTGCATGTCACAGGTGCACAAACCTGCATGCAGACAGTACATTCATACACATAAATAAATAAAATTAAATTAAAAATTAAAAAAAATCACTCTAAGATATCATCTCACTCTGATAAGACTGGCTAAGATCAAGAAAACAGAAAACACCACGTACTGGAGAGGTTGTGGGGAAAGGGGAACACTCATCCACTGCTGGTGGGAATGTAAACTTGTACAACCACTGTGGAAAGCAGTGTGGAGAACCCTTAAAAGACTCAAAATTAGCCTACCACCTGACCCAGCCATACCACTTCTGGGAATATACCCATAAGACTCATCCTACTGCAAATATACATGCACATCTATGTTTATTGCAGCTCTCTTCACAATAACAAAGAGTTGGAACCAACCAAATTGTCCCTCAGCTGATAACTGGATAACAAAAATGTGTAGATAACAAAAATTGTGTGGATAACATCTAAACTATGGAGTTCTATGCAGTGGTAAAGAAAGATGACATCATGAGATTTGCAGGTAAATGGTGGAACTTAAAGCCATTATGCTGTGAAGTAACAAAGTCCCAAAAAACCAAAGGGGAATGGTTTACCTCATTTGTGGATGCTAGTACCAAATCTCCCAACTGAAAGCGCTGAGCAATGTTATTGGTATATTTCTTTCGATCTGAAAGTAACTGTGATGTTATAATGTGAGTATCTTAATGAGCCCTAGAATTAACTTACCACCTACTTTCAGGCATGGTAATTAATGCTCATGGGTGGAAAGTATATATTCATATTTTAGAGTAATATAAAGTTAAAAGAAAAAAATCTGAACCCCTGAACATAATAAAAAGGAATATGTGAAATCTGGTGGGGGGGGCTATAACAGGGACACAGACAAGGGAGGGGATCTAAATATAATCAAGAAATATTCCCTCAGGTAAAACCACCAATCTAAATGCCTGAAAACGTACAACTTTTGGCTGTGCAGGATGGACTGGGAAATGTCAGCAAAGAGGCGGACCCATCTAAACATTAAAGAAAGAGGAACCTCAGTCTGCCTGAGTCACAGACACTGAGCATCTCTCTGAATTATATTTGGGTTAACTGCTTATAATGGGCCTTAATGAAGTTTACCTTCAGATGCTGAGAAACCTTCCTACCTCTCCCCTTTACAGGAAAAAGAAAAACATGATGGTACTGAAGTCATTCCCTAACTGTAAATTAGAGCCAACTCTTATAGTGGTAATTTCTTATAAAACAGGCATAACTACCTTTTTAATTGACTGATAGGCATAGGAACTGTGAAAGGATAATTCTCTATTTAGAGCCAAATTCAATAGTAAAGTCTTTGTAAGCTGTGTAATTAAGCAAAATATATTAGTACAGGAAATCTCTGATATCAGCAATGAATTATTCTACCTAGGAGATGTTGGCTAGGGGATCCAAGCCCCCCAAATTATAAAGGACTTTTGCCTATAAGTGGGATATATGCAAGGAGAAAAGCGGTAAGTCCCTGTTGTTGAAAACCTGGTGTAAGCATGAAAAAAATGTTTAGAGATGTCACTTGCTAATACAATTGGCCTCTGAAATGCCAGAGAGTGTTACCAAAGACCACTAAATCAATACAGCAAAATATTGGTCTCCTTGAGACAAGCAAGACTCCTCCATCAGTATCAGCTACACCTCAGCTTCCTGGAGATACTGTGCAACAGTGACAGCCATGTGTTTATATATATCCCAAATCTATTTGGCTATTAGCTCTCTCCTTGGAGGAATAATTCACAGCAGGTGCCACAAGCTTATGTCCTCTAGTGGTTAGGAGATGTTATAAGCCACAATAAGAACTTGCCACTCTTTATAGAGAAACCACAGATTGTGGATTAGCATACCATCCAAGCATCTGTGTCTATGCTCACAGCTTAGCTTGCCATAATAATTAGTACTGCTTAAATGCCTGTACATCCAATTGCTTGTGCTCTGTTGGTAGGATTAAAAAGGTATCCCTGGATAAGCTGTCAACCATGAAGGGGAACAACCTGAGCAGACTAGAGTCCAAAATGACATCTCCAGAGAAAATAGATGATTTTGCTTCTCACCCACTTGTGCCCCTTTCCCAAAGCCTAGGAACAACTTGCAGAAAAGGAGATGTGGTAGAATGTAAGGGATGCAGAAAGATTGGGGTGAATCATGAGAGTACAGCAATATAGACTGGACTCCTATTTGATCAACATGTTTGTGCACACAAGCTTCTCCAACTGGACTATGTGAACCTTGGGTTGTTCAGAAATTGGACATAGATACTTGCAAATTGGTTTTACATGAATGTTATTTACATTCATTGCTTATGCTTAATAATTTGGCTCACTTCAAAAAAATGCACCAATTACCTAATTGTATGGTAAACTGAGTAACATCAATGTTATCTGAAAACAACTGTGCTATTATATTGTAGAATCCCTTAAAAAATAAACAAATAACAGTTGGTCTCTGGAATACCAGAGAGTGCTACCAAAGGCCACTAAATTAATAAAGCAAATATAGGTCTCCTTGAGTCAAGCAAGACTCCTCCGTCAGCACCAGCTACACCTCACCTGCCTGGAAATACTGTGCAGCAGTGGCAGCCATATGCCTGTACATCCCAAATCTAATTTGCTATTAGCTCTCTCCTTGGAGGAATAACCCATGGCTGAAGCCACAAGCTTATATCCTCTAGTGGTTAGGAGATGTTAGAAGCCACAGTAAGACCCTGTCATATTTTACAGAAAAAAATGTAATTCATGGATTAACATACCATCCAAACATCTGTGTCTATACCAAAGTAACCTACCATAACAATTAGTACTATTTAAATACTTATATATCTAATTGCTTGTGTTTCATCAGTAGGATTGAAAGGTTATTCCTAGACAAACTGTCAGCCCATGAAAGGAAACAGCCAGAACTGACCAGAGTCCAAATCAACAGCTCCAGAGAAAGTTTTGCTTCTCATCCACCTGTGCCCCTTTTCTAAGCCTAGGGAACAATCTGTGGAAGACAGGGCATGGTAGAATGTAAGGGCTACAATTGGGGTGAAAGGTGAAACTACAGCAATATAGTCTGGACACTCATGCGATCAACTTGAGTGAACATACAAGCCCCCCAGCTGGATGGTGGGACCCTTCGGCTGTGTGGGTTTGGGCACAACTGCTTGCAAAATGGTTTTACATGAAGGATTCTTGTACTCATAAATTATTACTTATTGTTAAAAAATGAAAAAAAGAAGTAATAAAAATAAAAAAGGAAAAGATAAACAAACAAATAGAAAAGAAAAAAATATTGTATGAAATTCAATAAAATTAATAAATTGTAAGAAAACAAGTGAAGAGACTCAGAGACATCACCCAGATTTTTATTTGAGTTTATTTTTATTTCTTGAGATAGAGTCTTACTATGTAGGCCAGACTGGCCTTAAACTATCAATCCTCCCACCTTGACCTGAACAGAGCTCAGAGTTACAGGCATGTCATGTGTCACTGTGCCCTTCAGATATTTTTACCTGTCCAATAGAGCCAATGTTAGTACTGTTAGGTGAACTGAAATCAAATATTAAGAAATGGTTAGACAGAAAGAGCTTCACTTTAAGAATGTTGAGTTTGAATATTAATCTACAGAGAAATTGTGATTATGTGTATATTGCACTGGCAACTAATTACTCCATCTATTTATGAATAAAAGATGTGCTAAGTAAAAGGTTTATAATCTACAGTTTAGTGGGGTCTGGTGTGGTGGCATACACCTTCAATCCCAGCACTTTGGAGGCAGAGACAAGTGGATCTCTGTGAGATCCACGCCAGCCTGGTCTACACAGGAAGTCTTAGACCAGCTGGGGATGCAGAGAGAACCTGTCTAAAATTAATTTTTTTTAAACCCACAATTTACAAGTTAGTTGCCCAGCTCTTACAGGGCAAGGAGCGAGGAGAGGAGGGGAGGCAGCAATGGAAGATGAGGTCAGGTGAGTGACATAGAAGGAAGACCAGGTGTCTTGGATGTCCTAAATTCAAGAGTGTGCAAGTTTTTCAGTAAAGACCAATGAACCTGACTGAAGTGCTTCCAAGACAAAGAATCACTATGTACTTCTGGGGCTGAGACCATCCAGTGACCAGGAGCCAAACCCACAGAAAAAACTGGCTCTCCCCCAGAGGCCATGAACTGTCCATAGTTTCCCAATTAGGGTAGAAGTTTATGAAGTCCATTGCAGTCCATGCTGAAATATCATCTTGTGCAGGCAGCCACAGCTGCTGTGAGCTTCTGAGAGTGGCGGTCAGGTCATGTCCTGAAGACAGTTTGCTCTGGTCATCTCTCACCTTTGGCTCATGTCCCCTCGTCCACTATGGTTCCTGAGCTTTGAAGGAGGGTGTGATGTAGACATCCCATAGACTGAGCACTTCACAGTCACTTAGTTTCTGCACCTTGACCAATTGTGTTTCAGTGGAAAATACAAACCAGAGCAGATGGGATATTTAAGAGAAAGATCACAGGAACTAGGCAGTGGTGGGGGAGGCTGGGGTGGATCTGGGAAGAGTGAAGGGGAGGAGTCAGAGATAAATATGATCAAAGTACATTGGATGAATGTATTAGTCACTTTTCTGTTGCTTTGATAAAACCACCATGACCAAGGGAATTTATAAATGTAAGAGGTTATTTGAGCTTATGATTGATGGTTCCAGGGAATTAAAGTCCACCGTGGTGGGGAGGCTTGGTGGCAGGAGCTGGAGCAGAAAGCTGAGATTCACATCTTCCAGTGAATAGAGGAAACAGAGAGAGAGCAACTGGAGATTGGGAAGGCTTGTTGAACTCTCTAAGGCCACCCCCAGTGATGTACTCACTCCAGCATGGTCACACCTTCTAAGACCTCCCAAAACAACACCAGCAAATGGAGACAAAATGTCTGAATACTTGAAACCTATGGGGGACACTCTTGTACAAACCACCACAATGAAATTCTCAAACAATTAATAAAATAATGAAACAAAGTAAAATGAAGGATGACTTTTGTGATGTTGGTGACGTTCCATGTCAGGATGAGAGACTATAGCCCAGCTTCTAAGATCTCTAGGTTTTTGTGCACCTTTATTTTACAGAGAAACATGGATAGTTACAGGAAAGAAGACAAGTTACTAAAGAGGAGCATACAGGCCTTTAGAAAGTCCTATGGAAACACACCTCTAGAGAATATTTCCAATATAGAATATGGAGTTTGCCTCTATCTGAAACGGCAGGTTAAAAATAAAAAACCCATGCCCAGGAATAGGTTCCCACTTTCGAAGTTATTAATCAGGGGTCCCATAGACCTTCTAGCAATAGTGGTCATTCCTCCTGCCCTCAGCTACCTTCCAGAACTTGAAGGTGAGACCCCACTGCTGAGGACACTACATGTGTGATCTGTGGTACAATGGTAAATACTTCAGTATTGACCTAAAACTTCATCTCTACTGGCTAGATTCCACAGTGCTGAAAGGCACCAGGCATGCTACCGGAAGAGAAACCATCAGCCTTGCCCAGTTGTGAATCTCAACGGCTACAATATCAACTTGCCCTGCAATGGATGTTCACTAGGACAAGAGTGCCATGGATATTAGGACAGTAACCAATCATTTTCTGATTGGACTTAAGTTCCACTTCACAAGATGAAGCCTGTGATGGTTAATCCTATTAATACTGGGTGTCAACTTGATTGGATTTGGGATGAACAAATATGAGAAAGAGATCTTCAGATTGGATTATTTCAAGCCGGATGACCCACCCTAAATGCAGGCGTTACCTTCTGATGGCAGCCGGCATAGAAGGCCATGGCAGAAGGGAGCTCCTTCAGTTTTTGCTGCTTGCCTTCCTCTCACTAGGAGTTTGTCTTGCTGCTGTGACTAACTCTTTGGATCCCCGCATAGACTGAAGATGGGAAGATCTCCTGGAATCCATTGGGTCCTCAGCACCGGATTGGGACTACTGAGATATCTAGCCTCGTGGACTGAGCAACTGCCTGGATTCTCAGCCTCTCCCATGCTGCACAGTTATTGTTGGACTACTCAGAATCTATCCTGTGAGCAAATCAAAAATCTGTAGATAGATAGATAGATAGATAGATAGATAGATAGATAGATAGATAGATAGATGATAGATAGATAGAAGATAGATAGGTAGATAGAAGATACATTGATAGATAGAATATAGGTAGATAGAAGATAGATAGATAGATAGATAGATAGATAGATAGATAGATAGATAGATAGATGATAAAGATATATTCATTCTGTTGATTCTGTTTCTTTAGGGAACCCTTACTAATACAGATTGTGGTACCAGGAGTGGGCTATTGCTGTGACAGACCTGACCTTGGTGTTTTGGGGGAGGATTGTGGAAGTGTTTGGAACTTTGGGCTAGAAAAATCATTGAATGGCTAAAGTTTGTTGCTGTGGAACTTGGAACAGTTATGCTGAAAGAGTTGTAAGAAGATGGAGGCCAGGCTTGTGAAGCTTCAAGGGGAAGCAGAGACCATCAGGGCTGTTTGCATGATATTTTTTAATTAAGAATCTGTGGGTTCTGATCAGCTGGGGCTGAAGAATCAGATGTAAATAACAAGATACCAGAACCTGAACTGAAACCTTTGTTGTACTGGGACAATTGACGCTGGTTAGCTGTGGCTGAAAAATCAGCTGTAAGTAACAAGAGACTAACATCACTGTGGTGAAATCTTCTGGGAAGAATTTCCTCATGATCAGCACACAGAAGCTATGTTCCAGAAGGGGCCTGAGCCTCCCTGTCAAGCTGGAAGCAGGATTGGTAATGCATAAGATTCTCCCATATGTTTCTGGTGTTGAAATCTGAAGGGGTCAGAGAGAGCAGCCGAGGCTTGGCACTGTGAGATGTCAGAAAAGGCCATTGGTGAAAGTGCACCTCAGTTGTAGTGAAGACCCCAGGACTGCAGGGGTCATGAAGAGAGGCTGAGGCTTTTGCACCAGGAGAGGTCAGAGGAGACGATTGGTGAAGGTGCTGCCTCAGTTTCAGTGGAGACCTCAGCTTTTTGGAGAAGCTGGGACCATGGGACGACCACCTAGAGCAGCAGCAGGTGTGGAATGGAGTCAGCCTGGGTCTGAGAGATGAGCTGTGTGTGCTGTGGAAGGCAGAGTCAGAGAAGGGGAGCTGCCGAAACCCTTTGGAGCCCAGAAGATCCTGAGTGAATCCCAGATGTCTACCATTGAGCTACTTTGCTGGACCTAGGTTTGTTTTATCAAAGCAATGGAAAAGTGAACTAGAACAGAGCCCATTCCTGAGAATGATACCAGGCCTAGGAACTTAAAGTTAGGTCGCAGGCCACAGAGGAGAACGTACTACTCTTATTACACTAAAGTGTTAAACCAACTCCTAATGACTTATTGTTACGCACATATATTAATGTAGCTCTCCGCTCTCACTGGAGATGCTTCCTCGTGAAGCAGAAGGTGATTAATATGAAGACCCACAACTGGTCAATGTTCAGAAGATAAGAATCTGCAATCTGCTTATCTCTGAATAGGACACCTATATCGAACTCCTGGCCCCTCTTCATGCCACCCCCCTCCCAAGGCTCTGGGAAGATTGTAAGAGTCACAGGTGGTGGATGACCACAAGGAAACGGAATTTTTTAGACATCTGGATGGTTACTCATATGAACTCCCAGCAATGGAGACAGCACGCACAAGATCATTAGCTCAGGCCAGACAAACTCCCAGCAAACTTAGCTGAGGAGCTATCAGCAACTGATGGCTGCTGAGAGGAGGAAGCCCTTCAATGCAAAAGCACAACTCTCTCCTTGAGGGGCATAAGACACAGTTTATTCTGGAGCCCAACATGACTGCCATGGCCCAGGAACACAAACTCCACTTACGTCAAATTCCATGTTCCAATGTGGAAGCAGTTTCATGAAATTTTTATAGTAATAAAACAAAAAATCATAAATCAAGACACTTTTCAAATATATTGTTGGAAATGTGAAGTAGGCAGTTACAGCAAAAGAAAATTTTTTATCTCTCAGTCACAGGATGTTAAGTCAGAAAGATGCAAGACAGAACTTAACATGTATGACGGAATCCATGAGCTCTGGCAGGGGGGCAGGGAGGCATGAGGGGTGGGCATGGATGGGGGGATGAATCTAAATTTGATTAAGAAATCTTGTATAAAATGCGCTCAATAAAAATTAAAAAAAGAAAGTTGGGCAAGAAGTGGCTGTTTAGGGGCTAAAGGTGACCCTTGGTAGATGGTGATCAGGCTCCATACCTGCAACATTCCACACTCTCTGCCTTCGCTGAAGTTTTAATCAATTGATTAGCCTTTGCAGAAGGGTGAGTTTCAAGATGCAGGTTTTCAGCAAACTTTCCTTCACAGGGCTCAATGATTACTCTGGAAACTTCTTCCCCATTTTCTCTTCCACAGCCTCTGGAATTATCGTGGTTATCTATCACTGAATAACAAAGCACTCTAAAACAGTAGCTTGCAAAAAAGAAACAAGTCCTATTGGACAGGCATAAATGAGTTTATGAAATCAAGTAAGATACATTTTTATTTTTTTCTTTATTAATTATCTTCAATGGGATTTATCTAGTCAGGCAAGTTTAGGAAGTTCAACATTCCAGAATTCAATAGTTGAATCACAAAGAATTGAATCTTTTGTCAGCAGAGATGGGTTCTTGTCCAGGTGTGTCACAAGGTCTGTCGTCTTCAGAAAATTGCTTCATCAACTGAAGTTCACTTAATAAGTGATGTACTGTAAATTACATTGTGCTTACTTCAAAATTCTTTTACAAATTGGTATAATGTTCCTGAAAGCCATTTATAAACAGAAAAATGCTCACCCTCTGTGAACAAAACCAGAATATGTTCATTTATTCATTCATTTTATTTATTTTTTAATTTATTTTTAATATATATTTTGTATAATATTATCAAATCTAGACCCATGTTCACCCCCCATGCCCCCACCCCACCAGAGCTCATGTATTCTGCCAAACATGCCTTTCATCTCTTTCTCATTCTTTCTCAATATTCTCCATGTGGAAGTTGACTGTTTTGAGCAGGAGTTCACTGTTTCTGTCAGTTCTTTGATACAGTCCTTTCTGTTGTTGTTGTTGTTGTTGTTGTTGTTGCTGTTGTTGTTGTTGTTTCCAATATGCAATATGCATCATTCCCAACTGCTTGGACAAAAGCTCAAGGGGCCGTGCACAAGAAATACTTACAACTATGTAATTGGCACTAGCATCCACAGATGAGGGATACCAAGTGCTGGAGAGGTTATGGGGAAAGGGGAACACTCATCCACTGCTGGTGGGAATGTAAACTCGTACAGCCACTATGGAAAGCAGTGTGGAGAGCCCTTGGAAGACTTGGAATGAACTTGCCACCCGACCCAGCCATACCACTCCTAGGCATGTACCCTCAAGACTCACCCCACTGCAGAGATACATGCATGGCCATTTTTATTTCAGCTCTCTTCACAATAGCAAGGAGCTGGAACCAACCCAAATGCCCCTCAAATGATGATTGGATAGAGAAAATGTGGTACATCTACACAATGGAGTTCTATGCAGCAGTAAAGAAAGATGACACCATGAGCTTTGCAGGAAAATGGCTGGAGCTAGAAGACATCATGCTGAGTGAAGTAACACAGTCCCAGAAAAATAAACTATGAATGGTATCCCTGATTCATTCATTTTAGCACTCTTCTTTTATTGAATAAATGTTAGCTCTGTGCCTTGGTGCTCCCTCTGTGTAGAAGGGTGGCTGTTTGTGTATATTCATTAAGTTTTAAATGATAACAGGTGCTATGAGTGTACTCATTCAGTTATTTGGGTTATGAGCTAAGGTATTCGATTTGACACTCTTTATATGTGCAACCAGATACATCCTCTAACCCCAGAGAGAAACGTGGATAGCTCAATTCTTTTTAAATTTTTTCTTTGGGGGGTTCTTTGAGATGAGGTCTCCCCATAGCCCCAGTTGCCCTAGAACTCACTATGTAGACCAGGATGACCTCCATCTTAAAGAGATCTACCTGCCTCTGCCTCCTGAGTGCTGGTATTAAAGGCATGCATCGGAGCTGGAGAGATGGCCTAGCAGTTAAGAGCGCTGACTGCTCTTGCAGAGGACCCGGGTTCGATCCCCAGCACCCACATGGCGGCCGAAAACCATGTGAAACTCCAATTCCAGGAGAACTCCAGTTCTAGGGGAATCCGACACTCTCTTCTGACCTCCGCGGCATTGCATGACACGGGTGCACAAACTTGCATGCAGGCAGTACATTCATACACATACAGAAATAAGTAAAATTAATAAAAAAATATTTAAAAAAAATAATAAAGGCATGCATCACCAAGCCTGGCCTGTTTCTAAATTTTCAAATTGCTACTTCTTCTGAAGTCTCAAGTACACTAAGACAAAGAAAAAGTGAGACAGAGTTTGTTAGAGTCTCTCAATTCTGCTCACGTTTGGTTTTCTTCTGTGTCTTGCCCATAGATATTTTGAAAATAGCTTCTCATCCTTAGCAGGCTAGCATATAATAAACATGGCCTAACTCCAATAGAGATATGAATCTCTGAATCCTACTTTATGAACACTTAATGTATCTGTTGTCTGTTCTTACTCAGAGAACTTTTAATTTGATCTTTAAGCAATTTAATCAGACTATCTGAAATAAAGGCTGAGATCTAAATCTTTCACATGTTAATGTGAAGAAAACAAAAAGTGGCTTATCACCAGGCTTCAAAGCAAAATAGCCACCATGGACAGTAGTGGGTTGTTTTTGGGTAACTCACTCATAAAGAACAGCAAGTGCCTGTGCCCCTGTGGTGCTGGAAGGGGCCCAGGAGCAGAGATGTCAGCCTGCAATGCTCTGTGGGTATTTTTACACACTGAAATGAAGCTCATTCCCATTATACAAAAAATTACAATGCAATACAGGAAGTTCTCACATCTGTGTTTATGTAACATGTGTCTGTGTTGTGCCTGGCTGAACAGTGGGAGATACAGGAAAATCAACCACAGTCTAATGTTCTGGACATCTTCCATAATTAGTAGTAAAAATTTCTCACACTCACTTCCTTCATGGCATTTGGCAGAATTGAGGACTTCCCGGCTCCTCCGCAGTTGGGTTTACTCAGAACAGGAGCTGTCTTAGCATCATCTGAGGCATGCCTGCCAAGAAAGCAGCCTGCTCCTCTTCTGGCTGCCAGCCTGCCAATGGCTCCCAGGTCTCTCCAGCTGCGTCAATTGTAGGATTTCAAGTACTCTCAGCTACAGCTATATTTGATATGTGATGAACAACTTTAAGGGCTGCCAAGAACTTCTGGGGATCAATGAAGTTTCCAGAGGGTATCAGAAGCTGCCAGAATGCAAAGGTCAGGAGATGATCCAAATTCCATATTGTCTATTGATAATACTAATCCAAATAGTGGCAATTTTTCTTCTCAAGCGAACATTAAGGACCATTGACAAGTTCACCTATTTTCCATATTTACTCAGTTATAAATAGGGATAGTTATTTCCATGTGGATTTTGTCAATTACTGCTATAAAGTCTCTTTCAAGTTTATAAATTTAACTCAGATTTTCCATATTGTCTAATGCTTTAGGTAATTACAAATTTTTTGCAGTTTACATTTATAATTGTGCAATTCTTATAGAATTACAACCAAATTTAAATAGATAAATAAATAAAAATCAATAGATAGAATTGAAGAAGACCTACTGGGCCTAGTTGATTTCTTCAAAAAATAATTTGTTAGTTATTTATCCCCTAATATGTTTATATTTTCAAAAATATTGTGAAGAGAGACATCTGAAACCGAGGAGCTGGGGCTGCACTGAGGTTGACTTCTGTCCACACACACACACACACACACACTAGTAAAACAAGAAGCCAGTCAGAAAAAGATCAAGATCAAGTTGGGCATTGAGGTGTCTGCTGATAATCCCAGTGTACAGAGACTGAGAAAAGAACATTGTTGGGAGTTCGAGGCCAGAATGGCCTACCTAGAAAGACCTTGAATTTAAAACAAAGCAGTACAAGAAGAATGGTCTGTCCACAACTTGGTGAAGGAGAAGGTTCCTCCCTGAGGATCAGAATGAAGACTGATGGAGTGGGAACAGATTATGCTGGAAGGACCATGCATGGAAAAGTAAATGCTAACATATGTTGGGGCTTTGCTCTGACAGTCAAGGAAAGCTGTAACAGTTACATTTTCTATCCACGAGACCCACAACGTGAACTACCATCTGAGTCTGGTCAGGAGGCAGAAGCTCTGGACAGCTGCAGAGTCTCTGCTCGCCACAGGCCACAATTTGAGCAAAGGGTGTGCTTGCCTGTGGTACATTTCCAACCATACACTCTTCATTCTGAAGGAGCTTGGCTTGGTGGTCAAACTCCCAGGCTTCCCCAACTTAATCCACAGGAAATGTCTTCAAAGATCTGTCTTGGGGTATCATGTTTAATAGCTATGAGGAGAGATAGAAATCAAAGCAGCAATTATAAAGGAAATGACTTGCAGCAAGGGACTGTTAAATGGAAGTAAAGTTAACTGGGTGACTAAAAGGTCAACAGAACATTTTAAGGTGAAAACTGCAGGGAGGAGCTGCCTCGATTGGCCCAGGAAACAAAGACAGGAGAGTGAACAGATTCCCTGAAGCTGGTAGCATGGGGCTGCTTTGACCTGAAGCCACAGTCTCCAGGAAGCCAGCATTGCTAGTAGATCTGGAAACTGGAAAGGGCTCAGTGGACCTGGAATTTGAGCTTCTGAGGGTCTAAGACTAATTATGGAGGGATATGCATGCTTTTGAGCAGCTATTGTTTTGACTGTTGGAAAAACACAGACCAGACCCCAGCAGCTTCCAGAAGAATAGCAGGTACAGTGGTGGAATGGAAATGGGGCTAGGACCACGAGGGCAGGAACTCCAAAGGAGCAGGAAGAGAAAAAATAGACATTAGCGCATCTGACTGTTATTTCTCAAGCCCGCAGTATCCTTGATACGCATACAAAGTTTGCAGATTCCAAGTAGCGCTGTGATAGCTCAGAGCTTGGTCACTGTCAGGGTATGCAGCGGATGACAGGGATCCACTATGGCCCTTCACTCCTGAACCTGAACACCCACACATCTCCCCTGGCTACAAGATCACTGTCCTTTTCAGCCTTCCCAAACCTGAGTGTTGAGACTTAAGTGGACTGGCCGACACCTAGAATCCATGTCTGTGTATTCTGTGCTTTCTCTCAGAGCTGTAGAAATCAGGTCATTCAAAGGCAAGGGCTGTGGCCTGCACACCCAGATAGGGTGGTCCCTCTTCCCTAATACCTCTCATTCACTGGATCAGAGGCTGATTAGGTTGGAGCCCACGCACTGACTGCTAATTTGAAAACTCTTGATTTAGCTTCAGGCAGGATTTTTACATAATCAGCTCAAGTACCTAACACCTGATTCTTCTATATTTTTGGAGAATATTTGATAATCCTCTTCTCCTTGCTGGGAGCCTGGGGCTTCTGGGATTTTCATTTCTAGCCAACATTAATTTGAATGCTTACAGTCTGTGCAGCCGGCCCTGTTTGGTAGGCACTCAGTCTCATCACACATGGAGCCCTTACTATTCTAATCCTAGATTAGCTTCAACTTGAGGGACTCAGGCACAGAATAAGAGCCTTCTATGTAGTTCTGCAGCACTATAAGGTGGGAGCCAATAATGGTTCACAGAGCAGATCTCTCCATGCAGGGCTGACCAGAGGGCGGAAAAGAAATAGCAGTTGAAAGCAGACACTCTTTATCAAAATGTGAACAGGAGCCTGGCACAGTGGCACGCACTGTCATTCCAGCAACCAGGAGGCTGAGACAGGAGATCACAGGCTTGAAGGTAGCCAGACTGAGCCAGACAGTGAGCCCCGTTTTGTGAAACACATATCCATGTGCATACACATCACGGATAATTTATACATGCTTAAGGAAGAAAGAAAATGTGAAGCAGGCAATGTTTTACTGAAAAAATAAAAACAACCAGAAATTAGGTTATCCTCCAGTTTACTCTGAAAATAAGTGAATTAAAGGAATCCCAGGAATTCTAGCCCAGGTGATCAAAAGGCACATACCTTTGTGCTCAGTGTGGGGAGGTGTGGGACTTCACTGAGGCAGTTTAGGCCTCCACCTCATTAAATTCTTAGGAGGAAAGTCCTTGGCTGTGTAATGAGTACAGATCCCATGTACTACTCTCATTTATTTATTTTAATGTGTGCGTATGTGTGTGTGTGTGTGTGTGTGTGTGTGTGTGTGTACATTTGTGCAGGTGCCTGCAGAGACAAAAAGCCTCTGGTGGCCTAGAGCTCTGGTTACAGGTGGCTTTGATGTAAGCTGCCTAAGATGGATGGATGGGAACTGAACTTTGGCCCTCAGCAAGACCAGCAAGCCTTTCACTACTGACTTAGCACTCCCGGTCCTTTTTCTAATTTTCTTTTAAATTTTATTTTATGTGTATGAGTGTATTGCCTGCATGTGGGTAGATTCACCCATGTCACACAATGCCCTAGGAGTTCAGAAGAGCAGCTAGTGCTCTTATCCACTGAGCCATCTCTCCAGACCCCCCCCCATTTAATTTTTAACCACAGCAAAATTTGCAGCATAAATGACTTTCCAGTCTGAGTTTATTTTTGAAGTTGAGCTATGGCTAAGTTCTTGGCTGGGCACAAGCCTAATTGACTCCTGCCTGGTGGCGGCAGCAGGGCTAGACACACACCTGGAGCAGCCGAGAACGTGACTCTCTGTGCACACCACGCTCTACTGATTCTCATGCAGCTCAGGGCAACAGTGTATATTCAATTTGCAACCTTCCTCTCAGCAGTGTGCTGATAAGGAGGCCTGTGATTCAATCTAACAGGGTAAGCAGAAGGTCGTCACAGTGCAGATTAGAAATACAGCTTCTTTAAAGGATTGGGAAACTCAAAGATAACCACCCTGAAATCTCCCTCTGCACTGGATTCTCAGGCTTAGTTCCAAAACAACCTCATGCCTTCAGGGGACTTGCAGAGGAGCCCCGGCCCAAGGCTTCCTTAAGGACAGGGATGGGGTCAGTTAGGGTGGGACCGGGTGCCATAACAACCAGTTCACCTTTCCATTTCCAAAGGAACTTTTAAAGATGAAGCACACATGAGAGCTGAAGCGTTATTTTGTTTGTGGGTTATATTTTGCACACATTTTTCTCATGTCTTCTTCAAATCCTCCTGGATAATGGAAATTATTACAGTTAGACTATCAGCCATGGCAAAGAAGAATCCAGACTATCTCAGTGGCAACCAGGGAGATGCGGAAAAGCTAAAGCAAGGATCTGTCAACTGCTTTAAACACAAAAACGATAGACATGTAATTTTGTCTCATGTCTATAACAGTCCTAGGAAGCAGTCAGCAGAAAGGGCATGCTCATCACTTATAAGTGGAATCTAGGAAATTTACAAATACATTTAAGTATCAGCACCAGAAATCATGTCTCAGAACACGCAAGGTACCCAGAGCTCAGGGCCAGAGATTACTACAGAACACACTCTATAGGGAATTATCAGAGTCCTCACAAAGACCCTATGTGAGTTGTTTGGTCACAAGGTACATATACCTCAAGAAAGCTAAAAAGAAATACTTAATATCATACAGATACCATGATTTGAATATGAACCTTCCTGCAAAGGCAATGTGGTAATGCCTAGGTCCCGACCTGGTGCTGCGACCTAGAAAGTGCTGGATCTTTAGGAGGTAGGTCGCAGCTGCAGGAAGTACTGGGTTAATGGTAGCATCTCCCTGGAGCTTTATCATGTCAAATCCTGGTCTCTGTGTGTGTCTCTCTCTCCTCTCTGGACCCCGTGATGTGAGATATAAGCTGTTCTCTTCCACATCCACTCCCTGGCATAATGAATGGAATCAATGAATATCTTTTCTCACTCAGGTAGTTTTGTTAGGCATTGTGTCTCAGTGACAAACACACAAACAAAGCCTCTAACTCCTGTCAGTGTGGAATGTAGAACCAGAAAACTTGTGGGACATATGTAACCTTATGTAATGGGCATCCAGCTTGGGCTTTCATTTCTCTTTGGAGAAGCTGTATCAATGTGTACTTGGTGTGTTGGCCAAGGTCTTTAAAGGAAGAGAATCAACATAAACACACACACACACACACACACACACACACACCACAGGCGGGGGTGGGGGGATATCTTTGCGTGGGTTGACCAGGGGCCTGGCTCATGACGCCAAGAATGCTGATCTGCGGCCACTGCAGGTGATCTGCAGTCTGGAAACCACAGGCGGCCTGAAGCCTGGCTCAGCGCAGCACCAAGTGCTTCAGAACTGGCAAAGTTGGTGGAAGCAGGCCTAGCCCACGGCCAGAACGCTGACACTCAGGAGCTGCAGGTGTAATCCTGCAGTCCTGCATCTGGAAAGCCTGCAGCTCTACATCCAAGGCAGCAGTGCTGGGTTCTGCCCAATGCATAGAGTGGAAGATAATTTTTTTCATGATTTTTTTTCTCCTTGGGACCCTGACTAATTAAATGATGTTCCTCCATAGTTAGGGGTATTTTGCCTGCTAACCCACTGAGCTGCATCCCTGGTCCTGTGAACACCCTCGTAGGGATAGCCACGGTCCCTGTGATGCTCTAGGCCACCATACTTCTATGTAATGCAGACCATCACCCTTGGCCAATGCTGTAGCTCCCTTCAGTGCTTCCAGAATAGAGCTGGTCCAGATGGAACTTTGTTCTGGGTCTGGAACATAAAGCCATCAGAAGTCACTGCTCTGAGAAGTGGTTTTACACATGGTGATTCAGGTGTGAAATTCCCAGCAGGTTTCTTCTTCCCTTTACCCTGCACTCTACATCGCTCTCATTGCTGCTTGGCTTCTGACCTAACGAACAGGACAGGAGTGGCACTAAGCCTACAACCAGGTGCTTGGCTGTCAACCCAGAAGCAACACAGACACCCATTCCCACACAGCACCTCCTGGCCCAAAGCCAATGTATAGATGTGCTCAGCCGACCCTGCGTGCACCTGTGTGCAAGCTGCAGTTTGCCCACCCGATGCAGGTGCTTTAGGGGGCTGCTTAGAGCTGGTTTTCCCAGCCCCATCTACAGACTTATTTTTTCATCCCCTCCTATATTCCTGTGAGTTCTTGTTCATGCAATCAGTATCTCAATTCCATGATACTTGTAATGATCCTGCTTTTCTATGTGAACTTGATGAACCAAACTGTCTTTATGCTTATGATCTTAGCATCATCCATTAGATTATACCTAACTACTCCTGCACAGCATAATGCCAAGGGGACAGAACCTGTGATTATCATCAAATCAAACTCGTGCTGCACAGGCTTCAGGTGTGGTGTTTATCTTTTTATCTCTCTACTCTGTCCCATTCAATCCCTCAATTATTTTTCCTTATAACTTCAGCCTATTGATTAAACCCTAGGATGGGAAAAATTCAATTCCATCAAACAAGTGCTTTTGCAACCTGTGAAGATAGCCATTTTCAAATTCCGAAAAGAAGTATCTAATTGGTCAAGTAGTTACCCCTGGGGTGGGCTTTGGGAGTTCACAGCCCTGCTCCATCTCCACTTTGTCCTCTCCAATTCCTGTGTGAAGTGAAATCTACACTTGGTACTCTCGCTGTCTTCTGTGTGCCTCCTGCCATGATGGACGTTAGGCCTCTGAACCTGTGAGACCAATAAAGCTGTTCATTCCATGAGGTGCCTACATCATGGTGTTTTATCAGAGCAACAGAAAGGAAGCTAATGCAACCAACCATTCTCTGAACTAGCACAAAGTAGCAGATTCTGGTTCTTGGATTTAATCCATTTGTATGCAACATCTAGTGTATAATAATATTCCATATTCTCAAATGCCAAGCAAACAAGATAAAGGAACTGCCCTCCAGGACATTTTATGTAGAACAGTGTCAGAAGAATCTAATTTGCAATGTTGTTCATAGAAAAGTTTCTGTTTGGTGAGTATGCAAGACAGCTGACTAATTCCTACAGTGCCACGTTGTTATTAAAGGGTGGTTTGCATCCAGAGAAGCTCCTGGATAATCTGATTCCAGTTTGACATGTTTCAACAGCTGGTCTCACCAGTAGTCCATGGCTTGTTGAAACCAGATCTTAAAGATCAAATATCAAGGATTCCAAGGCTTTCCAAGCCACCTACTAAATGGTTGGTGGTTTAGAATCATAGTGGAAATATTAATAACCATGAAATATCTGAAGATGCTGGGAAAATGGCTGCTTCCATGAATCACTTCGTCAAGGCAACCGTGTAGATTGTAGATTCTATCACATAGCACAAATGACCATACACATTGACCTTGAACTTCTGCTCCAATCCTTTATCATCAAGCCATGTGTTGATTTTCCTCCTTTGCCTTTTCCTTTTCCCAAAACTTCACTTCCAGGAAATAGTAGTATATTTTTATGTCTGATTTATTTTGCTCTATATAGGGCTTCTGAAGTTTAACCAAGGACTCCATGGAGCACACTGCATTTTCGTGATTGGCTAGCACTTAAATTTGTATGTTATTTTTTTCTACCTATATTGTATCCTTTTGTTTACCATGACTAAGTTTTTTTGTTAATACTGGTATCCAAAACTTTGCAGACATCTGTTTTGTTTCCCTTGGGAATGTACCTAGAAGAAGTACTAACTGGCAGGGATAAGACCATTTATTAAAAAAAATATATATGCCCATGCTGGCCTTGAACAAGCTGTGTAGTAGGGGCTGGTCCTGTGCTCCCAACCCTCCTGCCTTGGCCTCCCGAGCTCTGGGGATACAAGACTACACACAGTGCTGATTTGTACTTTCACCCTCTCCATTTCTATGGATACTCCTAGTAGCACCTTGTTTAGCCATGCTATTACTCAACCATTACTAAATTCTCAATGTGGGGCTGGGCATGATGGTGCACACCTTTGATCCTAGCAGACAACAAAACTGGCCAGGGTTGGTGGTGCATGTCTTTAATGCGGCAGGCAGATCTCTGTGAGTTCAAGGTCAGCCTGGTCTACACAGAGCTCCAGGCCAGCTGGGACTAAAGAGAGACCCTGCCTCAAAAATACAAAAAACAAAATCTCAATGTGGATCAAAATAAATTCATTTATTTTAATTTTTTTTCATTCTATTAAAAGCATTCTTTGGATCTACAGGATCCCCATTACACACTGATTTAGCTTTAGCTTACAAATGTTATTTTTCAAGACTTGTTTTAGAGAAATTTTATTTATTTATTTATTTTCTTTATTTTCCTCACATAAATTTATTTTTATTTTTTTAACAAATTTGGATCCATGTCCCCCCACCCCCATTCTCCCACCCCACCAGAGCTCATGCATTCTGCCAAACATGCTTTTCATCTTAGAGAAATTTTATGCTCACATTGTAACTAAGCAGAACTTAGACAATTCCCATATATTAACTTACATATACATGTGGTCAATACATTATGGGCACTTTGCTAGAGAGATGCATCAGTTAGTGTCCACATGTGCTGAGTCTTTGTCATTCAAAGTCAATAGCTTTCAGGGTTTTTATTTTTTTTATTTTTTGAGGGGTCAGGGTCTCCCTACAGCCCCAGCTGTCCTGGAACTCCCTATATAGACCAGGCTGGCCTTGAACTCACAGAGATCCACCTGCCTCTGCCTCCTGAGTTCTGGGATTAAAGACGTGCACCACCACACCTGGCCAGGGTCAATGGACTCAGGGCTTCACATTCTTCATACAAAGTTACGATGACACAGAGAGCAGTTCTAGTGTGCTAATAATGCCCTTCGCTCTGCCTCCTGGGACCACGACTCAAGATCGTCCACACCTTCATGTTACACTTTCGTAACATTCAAATCAATTGTTTATTTCCATTGTAGATTCTTGGACTAGTGAGTTATTTTAAAATGAATTGATTTCTTTATGTTTTAGGAATTTTCGTCCTATTTTTCTACATTTTCCTCTAATGAATTCTTTCAATGTTTCCTTTTTATTTTTTTTTTTTTTTAATTTTTCCAGTGCTAGGCATAATGCCCAGGATCTGGAGCAAGGTAGGCAATTATTCTACCACTGAGCAATATTCCAAACTGTATGGCTTTTTGTTGCTTATTACAAGTCTTTAAAATTGTGTATTTATTTATTTTTATTTTATTATTTTTGTGTATGATGTATGTCAGTGCATATGGGTACTCTGGGAAACTGGGAGAGGACATCATATCCAGATCTTTTGGAGATGGACTTATATAGACCTGTGAGGTGCCCCACATGGGCACTGAGTACTGGGAACTAAATTCAGGGCCTCTGGAAGAACAGTAAGCATCTTAACACAGAACCATCTCTCCAGTCCTGAAAACTGTTTTATATTCTAGAAGAGGTCTGTATGACCTATGTTCTGTGCATCTTTGTATAAATGAACATATACATTTTCTACTTACTGATTTTGTTCATATCTTTGTTCCCATGTAGTTTCATTTATCTTTATACCAACACACACACACACACACACACACACACACACACACACCACAAGGACACACACATACCCACATGCTGTACATGGCTGCAAGTGTGTGTGATGTTATCATTTCTCCCAACACTTCTCACTGTAGCTGTTGAGTAGAGGACTCTGGGTCTGCAGCTGTGTCGCCTTATTCTAAAGGGGAGGATGGTCTCCACCTTGCCTTTGGTCTCTCCTTGCTTCTGACATCATCATATTGGTCTCCATGTATATAATGTGTCCAGTTTTACCTTCTTTCTGTAACTTTGATTCCATCACCATCTACTTTTGTCCTGGATAGCTTTAGTGTCAACTTGACACAGCTGGGTTGAGGAAACCTCAGTTGGGAAATTGCCTCCATTGGACTGACCTGTGGCCATATCTGTGGGGTATTTTCTTGATTGTCTAGTGACGTGGGACATTTGTCACAACATTTAGTCTGTTTCGTTAAATATTAGTGATAAGGATTATTGACACCCCAGGTTACAATGATAAATTTTAATTATGCAAGTATTTTATTAAGTAGAAAACCACTAAAAATGTGCCTACCTATGACTTATGAGACAAGTGGGACTCTCTGTCTGGAAGTCCCTTGTCCTGGGTGATGGTACTGCATACTTTATAGAACTATGTACCTGCATTATGGCTAGGTATTGCAGAAACAAGACTGAATAGACAGTGATCTTTGCTAATTGTGGATAAAGACATGAAAAAGAATTTTTTTTATAATAAGGCAAAGTAATAAAGAAATTGAAATGAATTTTAAATAAAATATTTTCCCATCCTAAACAAGCTCCAGAATTTTTTTCAGAGGTGTACTCATTGATCTCCACATGAAAATGAAAATAAATGACAGAGAGAGAGACAGAGAGAACTTTGAAAAGCAAACATTAGAATAAACCAACTTCATTTTACTACTTCAGTTTGCCTGGGGGATTTGACCCTCTCTAAAGACTTCATTCATGTTGAGTTTATGGATAAATTAAAAACTGGTTACAAGAATCTATTGAGATCTAAGGAATCTAATCTATAAACCACTAAGCACCATCTCTTTGTTAATATGCTCTTTTCTGTCTTTTGGGGGTCCCTGTGGTTGTGAAAGTTTGTGAACTCCAGTCAAATGTCAAGTACAAGACAGGTGTGCTTGCAAATGCTCAAACATCAGGAACCCTCTGTGTGTCAGGAGGGGACCAGGTGACCCAAACTCTGCTATTTCCTAAGCCTAATAGACAGGCATCATTACTGAACAGGATGATACTTTCCTGCAGAGCCTAGAGTCTTTTCCTGTAGAATTCATGAGGCCACTATCGGTGGTTCATTTTAAAAGCTTTGCCATTTCTGAACCTTTTGCCTAGCTTTAGAGTCGTCTCAGATTCCACTTCCATTATTTGATTCAGTCATGTCCCAGGGGAATGAAGGACAGAGGGCCTCTATCTACTCTTTCCAATGGCTGAATTCCCTTGCAAGGACAGAAAGTGAATCTGCAGGGGGTGTGACCAGGCCAAGGAGCCCTGTGCTTAGAAGAGATACAGTTACAGCAACTCAATAGAATTTCACTGTCCTTCTGAGAGGCTGAAATACTCTCTAAATCCAAAATGAACTTCCTGACTTATTCCCATTGCAAATGGCAGCCGTGGAAACCCCTGTTTGCCTGGGCAGGAGTGGAGCACATAGTCCAGTAGCTCGGACACAGAACCACTAGCACACGCATGCAGAAGAGAGGAGAGAGCTTCCTAGAGTAACGCAGACATCGGCATCTCTAGGAAGATCCCCGGAGCGATTTCTCTGAATTAGAACACTCCATCCAGGAGGCAGGCTCATGAGACCCAGCAAGCAATGAAAACTTACAAGTTTGGGAATGCCAAAACTAAGAAAGACTCCCCCAGAAAAGACTCCACCCTCCCATATACTTGTGTGCTAGTTGTCACCCATGTCAAGACAGACTTTTCAGAGATGCACATCCTTTGGAGTGGTCTGTGCTCCTCCTGTAAATGACCCCTCCCCATGCTCGGCTGTCACAGCAAAGTCACCAATTCGCTAAGCTGGACTTACATGAAATCGTTATTTGATCTGTCATCCATGCCCTATTGTGTGTGTGGGGAGAAGAGAGGTGTTCACAGATCCCCAGGAGAAGTGACACAACAGCAATCCGGGGCTAATATTAGCCTCCTGGGAAGGGAGGAAGAACTGATGATCAGAGAAGAAAGAAGAAGTGAAAACCCAAGTCATACAGTGAATCCAGCACAGCCTTCCTGCAAAACCATTCTAAAGTTGCATGCTGTTTTGCGTTCCTCCTTTGTGTAATGCATGCTAAGTCTACTCTTTCCTTTTTGAAGAAATACAAGCCCAGAAAAATAGCTTACATATTGCCATGGAAATGACAAATTGACAGAAGCTCCTGAGTATTTCCTTGGTGTTGTAAGGGAAGAAACAATTACGCATTATTCCAAAATAACTGCCACAGCTTAAAATTGAGGATGTAATTCCCAAATGACTGTGGAAAATAAACGGCGAGAATTGTGAACTTTTTAATGTGGAGTATCAGCCTGAGCTCAAGTTATAAATATCAGCACACGTTCCACTGTGCTTCGCTGTGCGCCAACTGCAATTTGTTTAGCACTTTGAGATATGAGACAGCCATATATTTTACCCTCCCTGCTAGTGCCCAATTTGGAAGAAAGCAAGTAATATAAAAATGGCTATTTACTCTGTTACAAGTGGTACAGTCCGTTATCACTCTCCACTGATGTGGTTACAAGGATGGCAAATCAATAATCAGCTTTCATTCCCCAACTTGGTAAACAGCCCCTTCCTTTACTGTAGGCCATGATAGTTTCGAGGAAAGCTTTGTGCAGTACGAGCAGCTGATTCATTCGGCAAAACCACAGACATCACCATGGGAATGTTATTCCTTAATTACATTTCTCCTGAATATAATTGATGCTCCAGAATTAATTTAGTGCAGGAGAAAATCAAAAGATGTTTTAAATTCATGAACAAAAAGACATACTTTGTCTAAATTTTCAAATTACAGAGTTCATCTCACAGCTTTGTCTGAATTCAGATAACTCAGGTAGTTTAAAGACTTTTATTTATTTATTAAATTACTTACTTTTATTTTATGTCTATGAGTGTTTTCTTTTTGTCTGTCCATAAGTACACCCTGTTGCAGTGCCTACAGAGGCCAGAAGACATTGGGTCCCTTCGAACTGGAGCTACACAGTTGTTAGCCACCATGTGAGTGCTGGGACCCAAACCCAGGTCTTCAGGAAATGAATCCAGTGCTCTTAACTGCTGATCCGTGTCTCCAGGGCCCCACGTTTAGGACTCCTCAGCTAGTGTTTAGATCACAGCTCATGGGACGCTGCTGGCAGAGTGACCACTGGCATAAAATCTAACTTCCTAAGCAGAGAGATGAAGCACAGTCTAATAACTTAATGGTCCAAAGCTTTCACAGAAGCAAAAAAACTACCACAGCCAAAACACCAATTCTAATCCTCCATTCTGCCTGATATATAGGTTTTACTGTCTTATGTTGTGATATTAATGTTAACATCACATAACAATGTGTTTGCCTGTCAAGTTGACAGGGGGTCAATTGTGCTGGATAGCTTTAGTGTCAACTTGACACACCTGGGTAGACAGAGCCTTGAAGGGGAATTGACACCATTAGACTGGCCTGTGGCCATGTTTGCAGGGCATTTTTTTGATTGTTGAGTGATGTGGGGGAGCCATCCCCTGTGTGTGGTGCCTCCCCTGGGCAGGTGGTTGTGTATTATATAAGAAAGCAGGCTGAGCATGGACCTGCGGAGCAAGCCAGTAAGCAGCATTCCTCCATGGCCTGTGCTTCAGCTCCTGCCTGCAGGTTCCTGCCCTGAGTTCCTACCTTGGGCTCCCTCTAATGAACTGTGACCTGGGATATGTGAGCCAAATAAGCCCTTTCTTTCCCAAGTTGGTTTTGGTCAGAGTGTTTTGTCACAGCAATTGAAATACAAACTAGCACAACACATATGAAACAGATATTCATATGTGAAAGGGCACAGGTCATAAAACTACTAAGGTAACTGTGAAAGATGAAATGATGTCTTTAGCTGGGGAGCCAGCTAAAGGTTCAGGGGTAACAGCACTTGCTATGTGAGCCTGAAGACATGGGGACCTGAGTTAGAATCCCAGGGACCCATATGACACCGGATATACAGTGAATCTGTAATCTGAGTGCTCCTGTAGGTTAATGGGAGGAAGACACAGGAGAGTTCCCACAAGCCCCCAGGCCAGCTGGCCTGATGTTTGCTGTGGAAAAGAACAGAACCCCTTCTCAGATGAGGTGGGCATCAAGGACTGACAGCCAAGGCTGTCCTGTGAGCTCCTCCTGCCATGTCAGGAGCATGTCTGTATTGATAGGATTGTGCACAACACACAGACGCATCATGCCCCCACCTAGACTCAAAATAAAAGAAAATATCCTAAGGGAGGTCTAGGGATTGGGAGGGCAACAAAGCAGATATGACATGAAAATGGACAGGAGGNTATCAGTCAAGAAGCATACTTTATAGAACTATGTACCTGCATTATGGCTAGGTATTGCAGAAACAAGACTGAATAGACAGTGATCTTTGCTAATTGTGGATAAAGACATGAAAAAGAATTTTTTTTTATAATAAGGCAAAGTAATAAAGAAATTGAAATGAATTTTAAATAAAATATTTTCCCATCCTAAACAAGCTCCAGAATTTTTTTCAGAGGTGTACTCATTGATCTCCACATGAAAATGAAAATAAATGACAGAGAGAGAGACAGAGAGAACTTTGAAAAGCAAACATTAGAATAAACCAACTTCATTTTACTACTTCAGTTTGCCTGGGGGATTTGACCCTCTCTAAAGACTTCATTCATGTTGAGTTTATGGATAAATTAAAAACTGGTTACAAGAATCTATTGAGATCTAAGGAATCTAATCTATAAACCACTAAGCACCATCTCTTTGTTAATATGCTCTTTTCTGTCTTTTGGGGGTCCCTGTGGTTGTGAAAGTTTGTGAACTCCAGTCAAATGTCAAGTACAAGACAGGTGTGCTTGCAATGCTCAAACATCAGGAACCCTCTGTGTGTCAGGAGGGGACCAGGTGACCCAAACTCTGCTATTTCCTAAGCCTAATAGACAGGCATCATTACTGAACAGGATGATACTTTCCTGCAGAGCCTAGAGTCTTTTCCTGTAGAATTCATGAGGCCACTATCGGTGGTTCATTTTAAAAGCTTTGCCATTTCTGAACCTTTTGCCTAGCTTTAGAGTCTTCTCAGATTCCACTTCCATTATTTGATTCAGTCATGTCCCAGGGGAATGAAGGACAGAGGGCCTCTATCTACTCTTTCCAATGGCTGAATTCCCTTGCAAGGACAGAAAGTGAATCTGCAGGGGGTGTGACCAGGCCAAGGAGCCCTGTGCTTAGAAGAGATACAGTTACAGCAACTCAATAGAATTTCACTGTCCTTCTGAGAGGCTGAAATACTCTCTAAATCCAAAATGAACTTCCTGACTTATTCCCATTGCAAATGGCAGCCGTGGAAACCCGTTTGCCTGGGCATGAATGGAGCACATGGTCCAGTAGCTCGGACACAGAACCACTAGCACACGCATGCAGAGGAGAGGAGAGAGCTTCCTAGAGTAACGCAGACATCGGCATCTCTAGGAAGATCCCCGGAGCGATTTCTCTGAATTAGAACACTCCATCCAGGAGGCAGGCTCATGAGACCCAGCAAGCAATGAAAACTTACAAGTTTGGGAATGCCAAAACTAAGAAAGACTCTCCCAGAAAAGACTCCACCCTCCCATATACTTGTGTGCTAGTTGTCACCCATGTCAAGACAGACTTTTCAGAGATGCACATCCTTTGGAGTGGTCTGTGCTCCTCCTGTAAATGACCCCTCCCCATGCTCGGCTGTCACAGCAAAGTCACCAATTCGCTAAGCTGGACTTACATGAAATCGTTATTTGATCTGTCATCCATGCCCTATTG
>VZQC01008221.1:0-16849 GCA_009823505.1 Rhizomys pruinosus | reverse complement strand
AAAAAAAAAAAAAAAAAAAAAGACCAAAAAAATAAAGTTTATTTTAGGCCTGGGGTGGTGGTGCATGCCTTTAATCCCAGCACTTGGGAGGCAGAGGCCGGTGGATCTCTGAGTTCAAGGCCAGCCTGGTCTACGTAGTTCTAGGCCAGTTGGGGCTACAGGGAGACCCTGTCTCAAAAAGACCAAAAAGAAAAAAAGTTAATGTGCGTGAATGTTTGTTTGCATGTGTGATATGTGCCACATGTGTGCCTGGTGGTACCCAACATTACTGAGCCAGCTTTTAGCCCTAGAATGCAGCTTTTAAGGCCTCCTTACCCAACAAGTGTATCCTTCTCAGTCATCCATGGAGCAGTAATAACCTGGGAAAAAGTGGGTTTTTAGCAGTCACACTTGAAATTTTACAGCACCCTCCAGAAGGCTCCATGTTTCATGATCTCAGGGTTGGGCAGGGGCCACAAGTGCATCCTAGGTATCATTCACAGGTGCGTTGTGATGACCACATTCTTCTCTTCTAGGCCCAGCTCCGGGCATTTATCCCAGAGATGCTCAAGTACTCCACAGGTCGGGGGAAACCAGGCTGGGGGAAGGAAAGCTGCAAGCCCATTTGGTGGCCCGAAGACATCCCGTGGGCAAATGTTCGTAGTGATGTTCGCACAGAAGAGCAGAAGCAGAGGGTGAGTTCCTCCGGCCTGAGCCACTCTCTTCGTTGCCATTCTGAATCAATTGCCTCAACTTCCACCATTTCTGCTTCTCATATAATAGTCAAACCTGTTCTTCCAAGGAAGTTGATGTTCTCTGATGTGCAGCTCTCCTCTCTCATTGCTCCATTGCTCTACAGAGACAGAGCTAGACGGGCTGTGAATTTTATGCTCTGTCTCCTCCTAATGCCCCTTGTAAAAGCTTTAGTTTATCAGTTGTTTGAGAAAACCAAAGAAACTTTAAAATATTAGTCGTTTGAAAGCTTAGAAATGTTCTTATTTCTCAATAGGAAGAGTTACTGTTGAGCTGGGGAGGTTGGCACGTATATGTAACTCTAGCACTCTGGAGGCTGAACTATATAACTTATTATATAGTTCAGGCCAGCCTGAGCTATATAATGAGTTGTAGGCAAGCTGATCCTGCCTCAAAATATATAATTAAACAAAAAGAATCACTATTGAAATTACAGAATTAGGGGCTTGAGAGATGGCTCAGCAGTTAAGAGCACTGCTCTTCCAGAGGACCCGGGTTCGATTCCTAGTTACCCACATGGCAGCTAAGAACCATCTTTGAGCCAGGCGTGGTGGCACACTCCTTTAATCCCAGCACTCAGGCAGAGGCAGGCAGATCTCTGTGAGTTCAAGGCCATCCTGGTCTACAGAGTGAGTTCAAGGCCAACTGGGGCTATAGAGAGACCCTGTCTCAAAAAAAAAGAAATTACAGAATTAGAGAGGAAGTGTACTGTCTGCATGTAGGTTTGTGCACCCGTGTCGTGCAATGCCGCGGAGGTCAGCAGAGGGTGTCGGATTCCCCTGGAACTGGAGTTCTCCTGGAATTGGAGTTACAGATGGTTCTCAGCCGCCATGTGGGTGCTGGGGATCGAACCCGGGTCCTCTGCAAGAGCGTCGGCGCTCTTAACCGCTAGGCCATCTCTCCAGCCCGAATTTGTCCTCACATTGTAATAAAACATAAAAGCTAAACCAGATCTTGGAAAATAGGGGAGAAGCCAGCTTTGGTATTTGGTGTTCAGTTTCTTTGTGCAAGAATCGGTTTGGAAGAAATCCTAAAAGACTGACTCTACACAAGGTCTGATAAATATGGAGCTGATTATTGCATAGTGGAACTAAATGCCAAAGTTCTTTTGTGGTTTAATGTGTTTTTTTGGTAACAGGTTTCATGGACCCAGGCACTACGGACCATTGTTAAAAACTGTTACAAGCAACACGGGCGAGAGGATCTTTTGTATGCTTTTGAAGATCAGCAAACACAAACCCAGGCCACCACCACACACAGTATAGCCCATCTTGTACCTTCACAGACTGTAGTGCAGACCTTCAGCAACCCTGATGGCACCGTCTCACTCATCCAAGTGAGTAAGCCTGATGGCTCAGGGAAGGTGGTGGGTCTGTAGCATCTCACCTCAGAGTGGAGTTTTCTTGTATAGGTTCCTCTGAGCATCATACACCTGCTCTAGTTCTCCCTTCCTAAAGGTAACTTCTGATCAGTGTTTTATTTATTCATTTTTAAATTTTATTTTGTCGTGGTGCCAGGAATGGAACCCGGGGCCTCACCCACACTGACAAAGCACTACCACATGGCCACATCTTATCTCCAGCCTTTGAACAGTATTTTACATTGTTTACATTTTGTTTAATTCAGAGCTATAAGCAGCTTTTGTGGACATTTCAAACAAAGCACTTGAAAATTGCTTCTTAGTTGGAGATGCACTTTAGTGTTAGAGTGCTTGCCTAATGTACAAGTCCCTGGCTTCAATCCCTGACACTGCAAAAAACAGAGGTAGGGGGCTGGGAGTCAGGGGGATATGGAGGGAAGAAAGGAAGAAGATAGATTGATAGAAATAGTAGATAGATAGAAAGGTAGATTAGGTGCCCATGGAAATCTTCACCTCTTCCGATGTCAAACAGAGTTGATTTGCAGAGGGGGAGTCTCCTAAAGTTCGGGGGGAGTGAGAAAAGACTTGGTATAACGGTACCAAGCATTAGAGTGAAACATGATAGCCCTTGTATTGATTTGGTTGAAGTAAGTTTCTGAAACTCATGCTAATCTCTGAGAAATAGTTTTCCTAATTCTTTTCATGTCTCCAGACATATTAATCATTACCTATACTGAATTTTGGATTTGGTGAGTCTTAGTTTAGGAGTAAGGGCCAGGCAGAAGGGTCCATCCACTGACCCTTGTTCTTCCTGTTTTTCTTAGGTTGGTACAGGAGCAACAGTGGCCACATTGGCTGATGCTTCAGAACTGCCAACTACAGTCACTGTTGCCCAAGTGAATTACTCTGCTGTGGCTGATGGAGAGGTAAGAAAGGATTCTGTATGCATTTATTAAAATATTGGGTGAGGGGTTAGAGAGCTGGCTCAGTGGTTAAGAGCTCTGGCTATTCTTACAGAAGACATGTGTGTGTTCAAATCCCAGAACCCACATAACAGCTAACAACTGTTCATAAATAACTACAGTTCCAGAGGATGAGGTGCCCTCTTCTATCCCCCTTGGGCATTTCATGACATGGGCGTACTTACACACATGCGGGCATAACACTCATACACATAAAATAAAAAATAAATTTAAAAAAATATGTGGGTGAATAAGTTACGGAGAAGTGACCCAGAAAATGAAGAGTAGCCTTCATTTGTCAGCATTATATTATTTGAATCTTTTTACTATTATACCATGACAGTTTGGAGAATTACAATATACTATATATGTTAATTAAAATAATTAAAATTCATGGATCACTATAACCCAAACAAACCTGTTAGAAACTTAGAATTTTATATCTGTAGCATAGCATTTTATTTTATTTATTTATTTATATATTTTTTGGTCCTTTTGAGACAGGGTCTCCCTGTAGCCCCAGCTGTCCTGGAACTCACTCTGTAGACCAGGCTGGCCTTGAACTCACAAATATCCACCTGCCTCTGCCTCCCGAGTGCTAGGATTAAAGGCATGCGCCACCACGCCCAGCTTCTTAAAGTTACATTTTTGAAATGTTTAATGTTCAATTCTAAATGTCTATGTAATTTGCACAGTGTCCCTATTTAACATGAAACCACTTAAGGCAAGTTTTTTCTTTGTGACTATTCAAATTATTGCCTAGTCTTATGATGTCACAAACTTAAATGACCATTCTTATAAAGTATTGAAGAGATAATCTCTTTTATTGTGCATTATATAAAATGCTATGCCTGGCCAGGCGTGGAGGTGCGCGCTTTTAATCCTAGCACTCGGAGGCAGAGGCAGGTAGATCTTTATGAGTTTAAGACCAAACTGGTCTACAGAGTGAGTTCCAGGACAGCTGGTGCTACAGGGAGACCCTGTCTCGAAAAGACCAAAAAAAAAAAAAAAACCAACAAAACAAAAATGTAACTTTATGTTGATTTGGGGCTAGAGAGATGGCTAACTGGTTAAGAACACTGACTGTCTTTAGAGAGGATGTGGGTTTGGTTCCCAGCACTCATATGGTGGCTAAGAACTATCCATAACTCCAGTTCCAGGGAATCTGATGCCCTCTTCTGAAGCCTCCGGAGGCATTACATGACATGGGTGCTCTTACATACATGCAAGCAATAGCACACATACATGTAAAATAATTTTTTTTTCTTTTTGAGACAGGGTCTCCATGTAGTCCCAGCTAGCCTGGAACTCACAAAGATCCACCTGCCTCTGCCTCCTGAGTGCTGGGATTAAAGTTGTACATTACCACACCTGCCTATAAATAATATTTTTTAAATATGTAATTTGAGCCAGGCGTGGTGGCACACACCTTTAATCCTAGCAGAGGCAGGTGGATCTTTGTGAGTTCAAGGCCAGCCTGGTCTACAGAGTGAGTTCCAGGACAGCTGGGGCTACAGGGAGACCCTATCTCGAAGACCTAATTAATTAATTAATGATGCACTCAGTTTGATAATTTATTCTATTATACAATAGAACATGCCATTGGTATTGGTGCTGTTAATTGCATTAGATGTTAGAAAAATCCAATGATATATGATGTATATGATTCTGCTTGGAGAAGGAGAAAAAGAAAAACAGCAACCACACCAAAGTACAAAGACACCAAAGACATGAATTTAAAATGGAGCCATCAGCCGGGCATGGTGGTGCACGCCTTTAATCCCAGCACTCAGGAGGCAGAGGCAGGCAGATCTCTGTGAGTTCAAGGCCAGCCTGGTCTACATGGTGAGTTCAAGGCCAGCTAGGGATACAGGAAGACCCTCTCTCAAAAAGACACAAAATAAATTGGAACCATCAATATATGATGGGTTTGTAATTGTCTAATACATTTGGTGGATTTTTTTTTTTTTTCCTTTTTAATTTTATAGTACTCTAAATGTTTATATTTTATCAGTTATTTAAAATGAGAACAAGGCTGGAAGAGATGCTTCAAGCGGTTTAGGCCACCGACTGCTCTTGCGAGAAGGACCTGGGTTCGATTTCTCAGCACCACAAGGCTGCTAAAGACCATCTTTAACTCGCAGTTCCACGGAATCCAGTGTCCCTTTCTGATCGCCTTGGCATTACACTCCAACATGGGTCAAAACCTAACATGCAGACCGAGTACACTCAATCACATAAAATAAATACAAATAAATAATTTTAAAAAAGCATGTTCTTATCTGTACACTCAGTAGGTAAGTTTTGGAGCCCTGTGTCAGACTCTGTAGATATTCTAGATGCAGGGCAATAAAGACTGCTTTTGCCCATGAACGAAACAACACAAGCAGTGATGGTAAAGTCCATGGAGAAGCAACTGTTGAGTGATCAGCAGTGGGCCTGGAGGGAGCATGCCGGGTAGGGGAGGCCTCAACCCTAAGTAGTAGTGCACTAGATCTGTTTGTCAGTACCCTCCAGGGGACGAGCTTCTGTTCTCAAAATAGGAAGGTTTTAGCAAAACACAGGACACAGATATTAGCAGTGTACGCCTATCAAAGGCAGCAAGCCGTCCATGCATGGTTTCGAAAGCTACATGCCAGGTGCCACTAGCTAGTGAAAGTATGTGAGGGGGCGACTCAGCAAGTGGGCTCTCTTAGAAATACTAGAAGCGTATGGACATACTCTGAGAACTTCCCTCTCAGGCTTAGAGCCCTTGTCTTCAAACATAGAATCCACAGACATAGTTAAGCACATAGCAGCTCCCAACACAGTGGGATGAGTTCAGGCAAAACCAGCAAGGGAGACAGCACTGTTCCTGACGCTGTAGTTGTCGCATTCCGCTTCTTCAACTTGTCCAACCCACAGGCATGTTGGTCTCCTCTTCTCTCTCATTTCTCTCTCCTCCCTCCTCTATCCTCTATCCTCTATGTGGCTCTCCTCCCTTTCTGTCTTTTTTTCTGTCAGGGCCTTAGACTGTTGTATCCCAGAGCTGCACTGGAATTTTGACGAACTCCTCGCCTCAGCCTCCAGAGTGCTGGGATTATGATGTGTGTGCCACATCCTGACCTAAGGACGTATTTCAATGCTTTTTCTTTTTTTTATTTTATTTTGTATGTGTATTGAATGTACTGTCTGCAGTGCATGCAGGTTTGTGCACCCATGTTCACTTGCCAATTTTGCACGGCGTCGGTCAAGAACGAGGTGTCGAGATCCCTGGAAATAGAGCAAATGACAGCAGTCACCTATTGGGGTGTTAGCTGCACGGGACAGGAAGCTACCGTTTGTCCTCGCAATGAGCGTGCGTCAGCATTCTTAACTGTAGGCAATCTCTATCCAGCACCCAATGATTTTTCTTTGTATGGTGCAAAGAAATATTTCTTGATATACGCTGTAAGCATAGTTATAACAAAAGACACATACTGATAAATCCTGTCCATAGAAACTCATGCTGATTTCAAAAGTGTACATTTATCTTGGGCTGAACATATAGGAATGTTTTTAGAGTTGAAGTTCCAGACAGCTGGGGTAGTACGGGAGACTCCTTGTCGTGAAAAGAACCAACAAAAAAAAGGAAATATAGGATGTTGTGTACTCACTTACAGATCTATGAGCTGGCTTGTGCTTTTCTGCCTCAGGCATTTGAACAAAATTGCCCGTTACAGGGATGGTGAAATTGACCATCCAGACAAACGCAAGCATCAAGAGGCCACCCCGTCACGGCCGTGGCATCATTGGCTGAAGGCTGCAGTTCGCCACTTTTCAGGAGATATGCAATCAGGGAGCTACTGTCACCATTGGCACTCAACAGGTGGAGGCAGGTGATGGGGCACTAAATGAGGACTGCGGGTCTGTCCTTAGAGAAGTGCTGTTTCCATCACAACTGGAGGGGGAAATAATACCTTCAAGCCATAAGATATCGTAGGCTGGTTTTTTCTTTTGTTTGCTGCTGGGATTTGAAGCCCAATGTTAGGCAAGCACTGTACTGCTGAGCTACTGTAGTTTGGTGTTCGTTCAAATGAGCCCTCATCAGGAAAATTGAACTTTTTATCTTTAGGATGCTTTGGGAGGTTACTGTGGATTGGGATGCTCTAGGAAAGATAATTTCCAAAATGGAATTATATGTTCCCTGCTGGGCACTTTCTAAAGAAGGTTGACAGGAAAGATCATGCCTGTATCATTCTTCATTCTTGACACAACTTTATTTTCATCAGATACAGGCATTTTAGTTCATTGTTAAGCATGTGGGCCTTGAGGCTGTCTGCCTGTTTCTGAAACCTAGCTCTATCATTTACTAGCTGTTTGACCTGGGCCAAGTTAAACTCAGTGCCCATACTTTCTTTTTCTATAGAGTGAGAATAATAATACCCAAGCCTGCGGCGAAGATGGCTCAGTGGTTAAGACACTGGCTCTATTCTTGCAAGAGGATCTGGTTCAAGTTCCCACACCCACATGGCAGGCTGTAGGACCATTCTGTAAACTCTAGTTCCAGGATATCCTGTTGCCCTCCCCTTCGGGCTGCTTGCATACAGTTATGGTGCATCTTTAATACAATGCAGAATATATACATATAAACAAACAAACAGACCTGAGCCTCCCTTGAGGCAGTGTTATGAGACTTGCAAGATGTTCCTAGGGCGAGATCATTGGATCAGTGCCTGGCGGTGGTAAGGTTGCTGCTAACATGGGCAGTGATTAGTCTCACATAGTCAGTAACCTCTGACAGGCCAGTACTCTACTGGGTAAGGTTATAGGTAGGGAAGAGCACATAATCTTTCGTGCTCAAAGGAAATCTCTTACTGAGAGAAACTGATTTCAGCTGAAAGAACCACCAGTTGACATTAGAATGAACTACACTAAAATTGAGTGTACAGGACAAAACATAGCAATCAGAGAGGGGTCATATCCCCCCCAAAAAAATACATAATCAGCTAAAGTTTTGATGGTGGTGTTCCTTTGTTAAATAAACTTCTGCTAGAGAGAGAGATGGAGAGCTTTAATGGGTTTGTGTGCAAACTGTACTGTCTGAGGCTGTACAGTGTGATTGAGAAGAGGGTTCCAAGATCATAGAAATTCTGGTTTGAATACCACCTCCATCATTTATTAGCTATTTGCCTCTAAGAACCTTAATTCCTGAGTCTTACTTTTTTCTGTTATTGTGAGGATGATATTCATCAACAGACTCAACAGAGATTCAGTGAGGTGGCATGTATAAAACTCCTAAAGGCACCCAGTGTATACTTACATTTCAGGCCATCTTATCTTCCTTACTTTTCTTCCACCAGTTTCTTTTTTTTTTTTTTTTTTTGTGGTGTGTGTTGTGTGTGTGTGTTTTTTATAGACGGAGTCCCACTGTAGCCCGCCAGCTGTCCTGGAACTCACTCTGTAGGACCAGGCTGCCTTGAACTTACAAAGATCCACCTGCCCCTGCTCCCAAGTGCTAGGATTAAAGGCACTGTGCCCACCATGACCAGACTTTTTTTTTTTTTTTTTTTTTGAAACAGGATCTCTTGTAACCTGGTGGCCTGAACTCACTCTGTAGACCAGGCTGTACTTGAATCCACTGTTTATTCTAACCTCTTTTAGCCTCCAATTACAGGAGTGAGCCCCTGCCCAGCCTTAATTTAAATAACATTTTATTTTTTTATTTTATTTTTTTTTTATGGTGTACAATGTACTGTCTGCTGCAAGGTCTGTGCCACCCGTGTCGTGCAATGCCGCGGAGGTCAGAAGAGGCGTCTCGGATTCTCCCTGGAACTGGAGTTTTTCCTGGAATTGGATACAGACGGTTCTTAGCTGCCATTGTGGGTGCTGTCTGGGAATCGAAACCCGGTCCTCCCGCAAGAGCAGTCGGTGATCTTCACGCTAGGCTATTTCTCCAGCCCCAAAATTAATTATTTCAAAAAGGCTATAGTTTAGGCAGTGGTAGAGTTGCTCTGCATGTGTAAGGTCCTGAGCTCATTCTTATCATACAAACAACCACCAAGAAAAAGTAATTAAAAAAATTATCTTCAAAGATTTTATATATTCAGAGTTGATAATAGTGAAAGGTTCTTATCAAGTCAGTTAGGATAAGGCATTCCAGGGTCCATATATGCTTTGTTAAAGGCGACTCTCTTTGACTCCTTACTTTCAGAGAGTATACCCAGAATACTTCCTGAATGAAGGTCAGTGAGAGCAAGAACCTCCCTCCCTTTATTCTGGTAACCCTTACTCTGACTTTAGGTCTAACAAACCATCATTAAAGACCAGTAAAGTCTGAGCTTTCCAGTCTACACCTTGACTATTCCAGTGAAGTGTGAGCATCCTGGGAACTCTGTACATAGTGGAAAATCTGAGGCCCATTCTGGCTCCCTTTACTTTAGGATCAGGCTTATTTCTAAAGACTGGGAGGGTAATGTGTGTCCCCTGAGGTGCTTATTAACAGACTAGATGCAGCTGAAGGGGCTACAGTGTTTACTCCAAGGAAGGAGAATGTGGTTCGCTTGGAGGAAGAGCAAAGGGATGTTGAAATCTGTTTGCAATCAGATAGTCCAATGCCCCAATGAGTTTTGGGGTGATGTGTTCCAACTTCTGTTAGAAGCAAAGCCCATCAGCAAAACCTAGACTAATAAGCAGTCAGTTATAACCCATGAGCAGATGACTCATCAGGAGGTTGGGTTTGATTCCTGATGTGTGAACGCAGGGAATCCTTTACCCCCACAAAATTTCATTGGTTGGAAGTCTCTCTTGATGAAAAATTACAAGAGAAAGTCTGTCCTTTGTTCCTATGGTAACAAAGTGATTCATAATCTGCCCTTGGGTCTGTTCAGGTGCAGAGGAACAAGCATGGTTCTCTAATAGCCACCTGCCACCGTCTACTATACTGTAAACAGCAGATGTGACGTGCAGAGTGTAGAAAGGAGAAGCCACCATGGGGAAAGGCAGCGGGGGACTCAGGGCCACAAGGGCTCCTTCAATCCAGTCCACGGGGAATGGGATCAGGACAGCGCCAGGACAGACCTGTTTTTCAACTATGCTGTTTTATACAGTTTATACAGCAGGTCAGAACGGGGCCCAGGTTGCACTGCCTTAACCCACCCTTGTTTGCTAACAACCCAAAGGGACTATGGAAAAGTCAGTATAAAAACCAAAAAATGGGCTGGAGAGAGGCTCGCAGTTTAAATCGGATGCAGTCTCGCAGAGACCCCAGGTTGCAGTTCCCGACCCTATGGTGGCAGCTAACAACTGCCTGACTCGTTCCCAGAAAGTACACTGCTTATTGATCCCATGCATTGCACAACAGGACCTACACTTGAAAATAGGCAATACACTACATCCATAAAATAAAGATAATTACATATTAAAAAAAAAGATGTTCATTTTATGTTCAAAGTTAAGAATAAACACCACTTTGGAAAGGAGGTAGGGAGTCAAGGTTAAACTAATGAAAGGCAGAGCATCACAGGCCCAAAAAAGGTCACTCTTTGACCCAAACAACCAGAGAGGAAAGAAGATGGCACTATCATGCAGTGATAAATTTGAAGCCTCCCGTATTTTGTGAGACAATTCTACACATACATTCCCTCTTAAATGGACACTTGTACAAAGATAATTCTTGAGTTCCCCTAGTGTAGCCCTGCATGATAGGGACCTGTAGACTGAGCTTATTTACCTTAGGAGAAACCTGCTTTTACATTGTAACACAGAGATGTGTTTGTTTTGTTTGCTGTGTGCAGTGTCTTGACTCAGCCAAGGAAACAGATGCTCAGATCACGTCTTCTTTTCAAAGAACTTGAATTGCCCCTCTTTAGCTGAGGAGACTGCTTACAAAAGAAGTAAAACAGGCATGGTAGCACATGCCTCTTATCTCGGCACTTGGGAGGCCAGGGCAGGGGGACTTCTGGGAGGTCCAAGCCAGCCTGCTCTGGAATTGTAGTTTTCCTAACAAGGCCCTGTCTCAAAAAAAAAAATAAAAAACACAACACAGGGCCTCACACATGCCAGGCATGCACTCTATCACTGAGCTATATATCTTACTAGGTTTTTGGTTTTCTTTTTCCACTTTTTAATTTTGAGACAGTTGTTCACACTAAATTGCCCAGGCTGGCTTTAAACTCACTTCCCAAACTTATAACTCCTGCCACAGCCTCCGCTGAGTCCTGGATTATGAGCTCCAAATACAGGACTCTGTTCCACCTCAACCACAACCGGAGCAGGATTTAAATACAGCCCTGACTAGCCTCAGACTCAAGGCAACTATCCTGTCCTAGCATCCCAAGTAACTGGATTAAAGGCACGTACCACCGCACCAGCAAGTGAAGATGATACCCTTCTGCAGTTTAGTTCAGTCATTTTCATGAGGTCTTGGTTAAATGACCATGATCATTGGAAATATTAAGAAGCCTGACGACCACAAAAAGTCACCATTGTTTTCGTGTCCTGTGTAAAAATCCTGCCCACTTCACTTTTGTCTCTGGCTCCTAAGAGAGAGTGGAATAACTTAGATCAGCTATCAGCTGATTACTTCATTGAACCTCTAGTACCCAAGTATATTGTTAGATTGCTGCTGATTCTTGTTTTTTTTCTACCATACCTTTTTAGAAATATTTAAGCTTGCCCGGCGTGTGTGACTCACGCCTTTTAATCCTAAGCACTTGGGAGGTAGATGGCAGGCGTGATCTTTGGGCGTTAAACCAGCCTGGTCTACAAAGTTGAGTTCCAGGACTAGTGGGCGTACAGGGAAGACCCTGTTGAAAGGACCAAAACAAAAAAAAAAAGACGAAATATTTAGACTTGATACTTCACTAAATTGTTCATGATCAGGGACAGGTGCATGACTTCAGAGTCTATGGAGTTCCCCTCTACTCCATTGCCCAGAAATACCTTACTACAAACATGTGTGCCAGGGCATATATTTTCCATTTTCTAAGGATCAAGAGTCAAAGCAGGCTAGTAGTTGGGTTTGTAATTCCATATCCTAAGGAAGTTTGAGGCACAGGAATACAAGTTTAAGGCCTGCCTACACTACAGAATTAATTCACAGGCCAACCTAGGCAACTCAGTAAAACCTATCTAACAAGTAAAATAGGCACAACATTAATCAACATTAATTCTAGCACTCAAAAATCATAACAGTTGGATTTCTATGAGAATTGAGTCCAGTCTGGTCTAGTATAAGGAGTCCCAAACCATCCAAGTGCCAATAGTGGAGACCCTTGTCTCAAAAAAAAGTGCTAAAGTTCTGGCTATAGGTCAGTGGTAGGTAGTGGTAGAGCACCTGCCTAGCATAGAATGGTCCTAGATTCAATCCCCAGTGCAACAGCTAGGGGTACAGGGAGACCTTGTGCACACACATCACCACACACACACACAACACCTAACAACACACACAACTTTCAATCCAGTGCCAGTCTCAAGTGATTCCTCCAAGGTAGTTAGTAATGCTACACCTGTAATCCCACACTCAGGAGATAGAGGCCTGGAACTCAACTATGTGTAGACCAGGCCTGCCTGGAACTCACAGAGATCCACCTGCCCTGCCTCCAGATACTGGTGATTAAGGGGTATGCCGGCCATGCCGCCCAATCTATTCTTAAAAATTTTTAAGTGTTAGAATTTTATATTATTTTTTAAATTTTATTTCTATTATTTCATGTATGTATATTAATGTACTGTCTTTGCATCAAGTTTGTGCACCTAGTGTTGTGCATGCAATGCCACGAGGTCAGAAGAGGGTGTCGATTCCCCTGACGGATGTTAGTTCTCCTGGAATTGAGTTTCAGACGTTCTCGGCCCGCATGTGGGTCTTGAGATCAGAACCCGGGTCCTCCAAGACGTGGCCTCTTTTAACCACTTAGGCCACATCTCCAGCCCCTAGAGATTTTATTTAATTAACATTCCATTAAGGTCACAGACTAAATTGGCAAAGAATTTCTAGAATTACAAACTATCATCTGTGGTGTAATGTGTCATCTTTTCCAAATCTCACAAATGTAGATGATAATAGCAAGTCTTTTAGAAAGTCACATCCATTCAGGCGTGTCTACCTAGCACTTGGGAGGCAGAGGCAGGCAGATCTTTGTGAGTTCAAGGCCAGCCTGGTCTACAGAGTGAGTTCCAGGACAGCTCGGGGCTACATGGAGACCCTGTTCGAAAAGAAAAAAAAAAACAAAAAAATAAAAAAAAAAAGTAGAAAGTCAATCCACTTGTCTATTTGTTTGAGTAAGAATCATTATTTGGCCTTCGCCATGAGGGGTGGCATGACTTCCAGTTGAGTTTGTAGGTTGCAATGCCTCAGCCCAAACATGTTCAAGGGAGGAGAGGCAGCAGTGCTAAACTCACTCATGAAGTCACTAACAACAAGCTGTTGAGGGTTGCGCCTGAGCCATTGATTTGGAGAAATGATCACAGCAGTCGCAGCCAAGGTAACCAGAGAGATGGAGGAGAGGATGCCGGCAAAGACCAATCCCACTGCTCATCTGGCTGTAAGATCAGTCAGTAGAAGTTCAGCATCCGACTGGTAGTTATTTGTTATGTTGACTGGTACCCAGATAAATGGAGGTGTTCCTAGGAAGAAAAGCATGGTTCCCCTTCTGCAAGGGCAGGGGTTAGCAAGGCACTTGGTGATATTTTAAGGGCTTTGATCGATTGAGGGGATCATTGCTGTTGAGAAAGGCCAAAACTAGGGGCTTGGAGAGATTAGGCGACTAGCGCTAAGGTTGAGAGCACCAACGCTCTTGGCAGAGGCGCCCGGTCATCAATCCCCAGCACCCCACTTATGGCGGTAAGAACCGTCTTGTCAACACCTGCCAATTTTTCCAAGGAGACTCAGTTCAGGGGATAATCGACACCCTTCTTCTACCTCCGCAGGGCAATTGCACGACACGGGCACAGAGACATGCATGCAACAAATGACATTCATACACATACAGAAAATAATTTAAAAAATTTTTTTTTTAAAAAAAAGAGGCAAACTAGAATACAGACAAGTATGGAAAAGGAGGGGTGGGGGTGATAATCACTCGTGGCAGAAGAAATTAGAGGCATAGGCTCCCTGGTAGAGTGGGCCAGCACACCATGCCTGTCTGCAGAGTGATATGCAAGTCCAACAGGGGAAAGTTGGCTGTATATTTGTTAGGGGGGTCATCTTCCCATAGTAGGTAGACAGACTCATTACAAGAAATGGATTGTGGAACCACACCCCACCCATAGGGTCTAATTGTCACAGGGCTGGGTACGTGGCCCCAGAAAACTTGGTTGTGGGGCAACGGACAAGCACGCCATTCACAGAAGAATGACTTTGATGACCACTTTGATGACATAGATGACCACAGCAGTTCACTGTAACCTGCTATCAATAAAAACATTATATCCCTCAAAAAAAAAAATCACTGTCATTGGGGCTATGAGAGTGTTCAGTGGTTAAGAGTCATGATTGCTCTTGCAGAGGACCAGGTTCAATCGCTAGGACCAATCCACATGGCTGCTACAACCACTGTAAACTCTGGTTAAAGGGGATCATGAACACCCTCTTCTGACCTCTTTGGACATTGCAGGACAAGTTGCACTATACATACAGTGCAGAATTACACTCATACCATAAAAAGATAATAAATTTTAAATTATATTTTCAATGGATCCATGTTTAAAGAACCCTGTCTTGTGTGTGTGAGATTATTCACTGGCCTCGTATTATTCATCTATCCTCCCCCCCCATTCCTCATAGTGGGCTGCCATCTTGATTTCTCCATGGTAGCTTCCATTTGAAACTCCTCAAGCTGATGAGTGTAAATGTTTCCACCATTGTGTATGTTGTATAGTTCTTCCATCTTGGGATGTTTTGCTATATAAAATACAGACTTTACCACAGATTTCTTTATTCTCAAGATTAAACCTCTGTCTATCTTCAGTCTTCAAAATGGCACTGGGAAAAGGGTTTCCCGGCCACCCACTGGGCTGCTGCTGGCTATTCTCCAGTTGTCCCTATTCTGCCAAAACAAAAACTACACATCCCAATCTGATCCTGCTATCTGCTTACTATTTGATAGATGGTTATCTCTAGATTTATTCTCCCAAGGGTTCCACACATGTATTCTATTTTATGATCAGAATAAATTAAAAAGCAACCCAGATTAAGTAATGAAAGGGAAAACTCTATTTAATGGAGACCCTTTCTGTCCTTTTAAAAAATTTTTCTTCTAATCCTTAGTTGACAAGAATCTTCCTCGGGGATTTACTGTGCCTGTTGCCTGGTCTGCTGAGCTTCTTAGGTAGAAAACTTTTTCAAATAGTGTTGTTGCTGTGCCCCCAGTCAAGACATGTTTACACTAGCCAGTCCCTGCTCCTAGACCAGTCCCCAACCAGTCCCCACTTGGAGCCTAGGACTGCCTTAGTGGTGGCAGTGCTTTGCAACTTCAGAGCAAAACTGAATTACTAGCTTATTTGTAGACTGAACTGCTAAGTTAATGGCGATGCTGCTTTTATTTACAATTTTACTTTATTGGTTGGTTGTGTGCTGCACAACACGAAATTATAAAACTCTTTTTTCTTTTTTTTTTTTTTTTTTTTTTTGGTATGTGTATGAATGTAATTGTCTGCATGTAGGTCTGTGCCACCTCCGTGTTGTGCAATGCCAGGAGGACAGAAGAGGGTGTCAGATTCCCCTGGAACTGGAGTTAAAGACAGCCGGGGGTCGAACCCGGAAGAGCAGTTGGCACTCTTAACTACTAGGCCATTTCTCCAGCCCCAGAAATTGGTTTCTTCTTCCACCGTGTAGATCCTGGAGATTGAACTCAAGTCATCAGGCTTGGTGGCAAACTCCTTTACCTGTTGAGCCATCTCTCCAGCCCATGCCCACTTTAAAAAATTTTTTTTTTCTTGTATGTGTATGCACCTGTGAACACATAGAAGCCAGAGGACATCCGGTACTGCTCTGTTGCTCTGCCTTACTCCCCTAAGACAGGGAGGGTCTCTCACTGACCCTGGAGCTAGGCTGGCAGCCAGCAGAGCCAATGATCCTTCTGTCTCTGCCTCCAGCAGCATGGGGGGTATAGGCACAGGCAGCCACACCCGGCTTTTCTTTCTGTGCAGGTGTCACAGATCCTAACACAGATCCTCACGCTTGCGTCACAAGTTCTCTTACACGCTCAGCCCCCTGCATGCTCAGTTTTGACATTCCTTCAGGAATACCAAATTGTCACCTGTCTTTGTAGAAGGAATTCTGTATTTATCTGTGAGCTGTTTATTTTGTTTTGTTTTTCACACTTTACCATCTCTGAAATTTGGATGACAAATTTTAGTCCTAGCATTTTTAGGAATTTTCTTCTTTACTGGCATGTAAAACAGTAGTACATCTTACAGATTATAGTATCACAGAATCAAGAAAAATTGATGTTTATATACATAGTAAAAGCATATAGGAAGGAAAATAAAAAAATGGGACACAAGCTGCTGGAATCATGTGCTCCCTTTAAACAGATGTCTCTGTTCTCTGCAGGGTTTGCTCCTGAGTAAAGGGAGGGTTATCATTTCCTTGAACTTAAAGAGGCATACTTGGCCTTACAGTGCTCTTTTTTAAAGTGATCATTTTTAATGTGAATTCTCCATTTTTAGTGTTAACTGCATAAGTAGTAAAGCAAAATGAAGAGTTTTATGTTTTCTTTTTTTTAATTTTTTTTTTTTTGTATGTGTATGAATGTACTGTCTGCATGTAGGTTTGTGCACCCATGTCATGCAATGCCACGGAGGTCAGAAGAGGGCGTCGGATTCCCCTGGAACT
>VZQC01008219.1:99018-122021 GCA_009823505.1 Rhizomys pruinosus | reverse complement strand
CTCTATCTCAGAGCATCTCTAAATGCTAAGCAATATGTTTTATCACATTTTACAAATTACTGTCGCCACTATTGGTTCTTTGGTAATGACAGAAATTTCATTCTAAAGAGAGAGAGAATATTTATAGATTCAAAAATATATTCAAGAATTTATAAAAATCAAACAAACAGCAAACCAAATTGTTGATGTCATTTTTTGGTAATTAAAAGGGGGCTAACCCCATGGGTAATAACCAATTTAGAATTTAGATTGTGTTCTTTGAGTTAAGGTACTTTTCAATGTGTTGGCTGTACAAGTTTTCTGAAAAGATTTTTAGCAAAATCTAAGGATATTCTGAAAATACAAATATTAACTTATAATTTCTAAAAGGAGAGGTTCTTCATTTTTTAATACACTATATAACATTATACTTCGATTAAGTATCAGTGTATAAAAAAATTTAAGTGTGAAGCGTAAAGTCAGTATATCCAAAAAGCATTACTGAAATTAGCTGAAATAAATGTCTTTCCATGAATTTTTAGTTTGTGTATTAATTTTGTATTTCTTGTGCATAAGTATATTCCTTGGATGTAAGTAAGGGTACCATTGTTGTGTAATGTCTGCAGAAGTCAGAAAACAGAATCTGATAACTCCTGTAATGGTTTGGGGGTAGCTCTCGTGTCTGCTGAGAACTGAATCTGGGTCCTCTGGAAGAGGACACGATGTTCTTAGCCACTGAGGCATTTCTCCAGCCACTCCTCTTGGTCTTGTATTGTATTTCCCAACACTTCAATTGCAAAAGTAAAAAATAACAACAACAACAAAAACAAAACAAACAAACAAACAAAAACTTCTATAGATGCCTCTGTTTGCAAAACTAGAAATCCCCAACATCTACCTCAGGAGACACAATTTGAGAATGAAATACAGAGCACAATTTGGAAAGTCAAGGGTGATTTTCAACAATTACGGAATCATCAAGTTCAATTTCTTATTATGTACACTGAATGATATTGGAAAACTTCTGCCTGAAACTTTGGGCAAACGTTCCACTAAAAGAGAATATAAAATTGGGGATGAGATGTGGAGGAAGGAAGTGGGAGTAAGAGGAGAGGGAAAGGTTGGGTTGAATATGATCAAAGTACATTGTATGAATGTGTGACATTCCCAAAGAGTAACCAAAATATTATCTTAAAAAAGAGTATTAACTTATGAAACTTAAAATGCATCTTCATTTACCAGATTCTCTCATTATATCTTTATAACATTCCAATTGCTTCAATCCACAGACCCCTTTGGATAAATTCCCTATACCTGTCCAAATGTGTATCTCTTTTAATTTTTCTTAGGAAAAAATACTAATCATATACCTACCATGCTTTTATTGTGTTAAAAAGATAAAGAAATTATTAACACTGAGGATATTTTCCAATTTATAGAAATTATTGAACTCAAAGAGATCGTAAATAGAAACACTTGCCTTTAAAAGAGTTAGGTTTTTGTTTATAAAATTTTAATGTTTTAAAAAATAAAAAGGCGTTGGTGGCCACACACATTTAATCCCAGCATTCGAGAAGCAGAGGCAGGCAGATCTCTGTGAGTTCAAGGCGAGCCTGGTCTACAGAGTGAGCTCCAGGCAAGCTGGGGACTAAAGGTAGACCCTGTTAAATTATATAATATGATATTATATATATATATATATATATATATATAATAATATAGATATTATATATATTATATATATTACAAATAATAAAATGGGTTTAGAAACAAAATTGGGATAGCTACTTGTGTAGAAATTTTGCTTGTCCAATTTGTCTTTCTAGCATGTTTTGCTTGAGATTCAGAAACTTGAACCTATCTGTATGCTTAGAACAAGTTAACTAACTATAGCTTGTCAGATAAGTAACTGAGGCATCAGTTTACTATTTTGCAGCATTCTCTACTGTCATAGCAGTGTTTATTTAGGTCAAGGGGGAGAACTGTCAACCTCACCTTCCACCTTCCCTTTCTCATCTTAGGTTTTAAAGGATAGCAAATTTCTCCCCATGTCTATTTTACAAGTAGGACAGCAAAAACTGACCCAGAGGGCTACATGCTTCTAAAAAAGATAAGGTGTTCTTTTTGCCTCTTATAAATGAACAAGATTTTTAAACCTGGCATATTTCAAACATTCATATTATCTCGTATCCCCCCTATAGGCATTTGACTTTGCAAATCTACCCTTAAGCAGTATCTCAATGTAGGAGTATGAAGGGTACTATAAATATTTCAAAAAAATTCATTATGTATCTTGCTCCTGAAGGAAGCAGGTGAGAGAAGATTTTTATTAAGAGAGATAAGAGTACATCTTCCTGCTGTTCAATGCTTAATATGTTTTTTCTGAAAAATAAATAATATTCTCTTAGGATATGATACCCGCAAAGCAGCATACCTCGTAATAAAGTATGCAAAATATACCAAATATTTTTTAAAAGAAAGTTTTGCTCAGTATCACTTTATATTTGCTAATCTATACTAGTTACCTGTGGTACTTAAAAATGGATTTAGTCTGCCTATGCATTGCTACTCTTCTTCAAACGATTCATTACTATTCACACTTCGACATACATTCTAATAGGAGCTGAAGTAACAATACAGTATATGATTGATGAACAAGAGATGGAGCTGTAGTTAAGAGCACTTGCTGTTCTCGCAGATGACCCAGGTTTGATTTCCAGAAGCCACATATTCTCTAAAAACTGTCTGTACCTCCAGGTCCTGGTGAATCCCATGCCCTCTTCTGACCTCTAAGGGCTTACACATAAAATAGGGAAAAAATAATGTGTTACAACTCACCCAGGTTTTCAATATGAAAATATGATTGTGTGGGTACAGTACATTTTTATTACATATCTAAAGTTTCTTATAGCTTGTATCCCATCCCATGAAATTCTAGTGTGGGATTTGTGTGTTTGAATATTTAATCATTTTATGGAGTTCAAATGTGCTGGAATCATTAAGAACCACTTAGAATCTGGAAAATAGTTAAACACATAAAGATCAGTAAACTCATAAAATATATCAGGATCAGTGGCAAGATTCATGAGGACACTTTCTCAAGATTGCAAAGGTGGTGAGTCGTCTCTGGAGAGAGCAGCTTTTTCAGTGGATCTGCCTGCACATTGGGCAGGAAGGTCTAGGAATGTAGCTTTTGTGAGCCACCACTATGGCCTTTCTGGTGGCAAAGATTGTTTCAGTTTTTCTATGAACTTTAAATAATATATTGTGCATTTTTCTATAGCCAAGCCACAGTAGTTATTGATTCATCAAACTAGACTTTGCTGGGATAATTTCTTGGTATTTCTGGGTGTTCAATTTGTCGTGAATAGTTGTTTGTTCAAGTCTACCTCAGGAAGTTGTTAGGATACAGTGCATTTTAAAACCACAATTTATTAACAAGATTGTGCAGGGAAAGATGAAGGAAGCATGGCATAAGCTAAGAAAATAGTCCTTTGGTAGAATATGAGCTCCTTGGTTCTGAGGAAAAGCAGAATATCTAGTTTAACTGGTACACTGACACAGGTACCCTATGGTCCAAGAAGTAGGAGAGTACAATGTATTTAAGCCAGGAAGTTGAAACTTTTCTGAGCTTAATAGAATGACCTTGGAAGTTAAATCCCAGGTAATTGTGCTGTGAAGTGTGATACTGTATGAAGCCATCTAAATATACAATGAATTCTAAATACATTTAATACTTTTTTTAATCAAGGCTCTGTATTTGACTCACAGATGGGTTTGGTCAATGTCATTTCATTCAATGTTTTTAAACAGCTAAAAAACAACTAAAAAATCAAGAAAAGGCATTACTAGAGAAAAATAAATTGCCATTTCTCATACATATTCCATGAGTAATTAATGTTTTGATATCAAAATACAAAAATTTCAGAAAATTTTGGTTTCTGAATTCCAAAAGTATAGTAAATCTTTCAAATGTCACCTTAATGTGTGTGAAATGATTGCCAGTATTGAAGAAGGATAAATGCTTTTAAATCAGGAATGCACTTCTATACAAATACTAAGGAACTCTACAGTTTCCTGAGATTAAAACAAAAAGTTCTGAAGATACTCAAAATGAAATAGAAAAATGAAAATATCCACATACCTGAAACAACCATGTCACCTACAATTGACAGAAGTGGAAAGACAAGAATAGCAGGATTTTATTAAGGAATAAATAAGATTAAAAATGAAATTAAATGGAAATATTTCAGTGAACAAGGATCGACCGCTTAATTTCATTACAATTATTAGTAAATCTTTAATTTGGGGGGGATGACATGGAAAGATTGGAAAGAACCTGAGTGATCAACGTTCGGGGAATAAGAGTCTGTACATTTCCTTAATATGTCTACAATGGCTTCGTGGCTTTGGTTGTGGGGATGTAGGAACAAACATCTATTCACCCAAATCGGTCGCCAGTGGGAGCGCAAAGCAACTACTCTATTGGAATCTAGCTTGATAATCCAATGAGTTTTCTGAGTTAACCTACAAGACCATGGAAACGGGTTCTATAAAGAGAATGGATGACTTTGGATTGACTGCGTTACTGAAGAGCTCTACCCTAGCATTGCTAATGAGTCACAGAAGCTGCTCCTTGGAGCTGTCTCCACAGAAGTCTCATGTTTTGAAGTAATTTTTCACTTCTTACACAGTCTTGGGGATGGCCCCTTATGAATGTTCTAAACTTTAGAGTTTCTTGAGTCTTTAAGTATTTTGAGCTTTGCAATTGGTAAGTTTCCTTAGCTACCTGAGGCTTAAAATCCTAATTCTGACTCCTGGAAAGAACAATTCACATTACACAAAGTGAGCCAAATCATCTATATAAATAAAGTATGCAGGGGCTGGAGAGATGGCCTAGCGGTTAAGAGCACCGACAGCTCTTGCAGAGGACCCGCGTTCGATCCCCAGCACCCACATGGAGGCTGAGAACCGTCTGTAACTCCAATTCCAGGAGAACTCCAGTTCCAGAGGAATCCGACACCCTCTTCTGACCTCCGCAGCATTGCACGACATGGATGCACAAACCTACATGCACACAATACATTCATACACATAAATAAATAAATTTAATTTTTTTAAATTTCTTAAAAAATACTATGCAAAAATAATTGTCAGGAGAAAGAACCATATGATATATGTTTGATAAGAACATCGACTCTAGAATAGCCATTAATGTTTCCATTATTTGGACAGAATTCTGGAAATCCATGAACTATGGGAACAAAATGAGGCTAATTAATTAACCTGCATGTATAAACTAGAGGGTAACAACACTAAGACCAAAATAGTAAAGAAAATTGCACTTATATTTTTATTGTTTGCCTTTAATTATTTCACATCAAATCCTAATAAGATTTTTCAAAACTTGTGAATGTGGGGTTAGAGAGAGATGGCAAAGTCCTTAATATATTCATGCACATGAAATAAAAATAACAAATAATATATTTTAAAAATTCTGAATATCTGCTACATAGGAAATTTTAAATCAAAATAATTATAATATATACTTTGTCAGAGGCCTATTAAAATTCCATAAATCTCTGGAGTACATACTATCAATGTAAAATAGTAACTGGCCATTGCAAAACCAGCTACAACTTTCTTAGCGAATTAGATAAAGACAGCACAATCATTTTTACAACAGTCATTTCCTAGAATAAATGTGCAAAAGTAACTTGACATGAAAGTCAACCAACTGACATGTCTAAATATGGCCATTTGCAATGTAGTTACAATCATATGGTAGAATTTTCACTATGTTTCTAGGACAGTGGTATTTTAGAAACACAAATTATTAATAAGTAAACTCACTTCTGAAATTTTAGTTTGGAGGCTAGATACATGGCTTAGTATATATATATATATATATATAATATACATAATCTATATATATCTATATATATATATATGTTTTTTTTTTTTTTTTTTCTTCCGAAAACCTAGAGTTACATGTACCAAACATGTCTGGTAACTCAAAACTGCTTGCATCTCCAACTCTTAGAACTCCAATTTATCTGGCTTCTAAAGACACCTGGCCTCTCATGGACACACATACACACAAACGTACATATACACATACTTGAGAAATTTTTTTTCTGATGTGTATGAAAAACTGTCTGCATGAGGTTTGTGACCCCGTGTCGTGCAATGCTGCGGAGGTCAGAAGAGGGTGGTCTGTTCCCCTGGAACTGGAGTTCTCCTGGAATTGGAGTTACAACGGTTCTCAGCCCCATGTGGTGCTGGGGATCAAACCCGGGTCCTCTCGCAAGAGCAGGAAGGGCCTCTTAACCGCTAGGCGATCTCTCCAGCCCCCACTACTTGAGAATTTAAAATTAGAGTTTTATACATTTTCTCAAATATTTTACATAATTATACATTATTTAATGTAATAATAAATTGCTCATAAGAATAAAATATTTTTAGCCAGCCATGATTGCACACTCCTTTAATCCTAGCATTTGGGAGGCAGAGTCAGGCAGATCTCTGTGAGTTCAAGGCCAGCCTGGTTTACAAAGCTAGTTCCAGCACAGCTAGATTTACGGAGAGACCCTGCCTTAAAAAGACCAAAAAAGAAAAACAAAAGAAATATTTTGTGAACCTCCAGGTGGGGTTGTGGGCCTTCATTCAATCGGTCTTTGGTCTCCTCTCTACCAAGGGTCAGGGAAACAGAGCACAAACCACTCCTGGAGTGCAGCAGAGGGCAATGCGCAAAACTATTTTCCTATGCAAGCTATATAGGAAGCATCTACCAATGGGCACAGAGAGATTCAGAGCATATCCAATCATTGAAAAGGTCAACCTAATCATGAATTTATATCACCTTCAAACACATGTTTCTACAGATGATCACACATTGTTTACAACCCCAACTCTGAGGGTGGGCAATTAATCACTGAGAGCTGCATGCAGCTGTTGCCAGGAAGGTTGCCATGTTGATGGTGCAGCAAGAAATTCAGCAACATGGCTAACTAATCAGTCCTGGGTGATCCTTATTTATGAGGTAAAGAAAATTAACTTGTGATTGTAAAAAAAAAAAAAAAAAAAAAAAAAAAATAGGTTAAAATCCTGATTCAGCCTCACTTGTTAGTTACTTTTTATGTTTCACAATGATCCCTGTTGAAAACCATCAAAAGTTTAGGAAATATAGATTTAATGATTCTACATTGTGTATAAAATCTCCCTCAATTGTGTACAAAAGGTAATCTGATTTCTTCCAGTTTTGCTTCAAAGTGTTAGTAGAGGGCATCTGAGAGTTATATTTCCTTACAGTGTAGGTTGTTATTAATCAGATCTTTGAAATAGAATTATCAATTTCTGGAAGAGAATTTTAACTCAAGTCTACTGAAACAGTATCCATAACTACTCCCAATGTATAATGTGATATATTTATAGCATTCAAAGAGACACTGGTAAGTTTGTATTCTCTCTCTCTCTCTCTCTCTCTCTCATTGTGTCTTTCTATCTGTCTATTAAACTAAGCTTTAATTATTTAGAATGCTACTCTTGAAGAAATGACTTATCAGCAATATCAGAAAGGCATATTTGAGAAAATATGAAATTGATGACCAGCAAAACAATTCTGTTCTACATTAAAATTTCTTTCTTAAGGTTAAGATGAAACTTGAGAGTAGTGAATTTTAGAAACTACCATTCAAGATACAGATTATTTCAGAAATGTCATGTTTTAGTAAAGAAAATTGTTAATTTCTTCATGAACCAGTATATACAAAATTACCTTCTGATTGCAGTGTGATACTGGCTTCTCGCTGGGAACAGATATGTGAATATGTAGCTCATTACAAGTCTTCAGAGTTTCTACTCTCCCAGCAGGATAAAGCTCTGCTAAATTTATAAGTATGCAAAGCCTTTCCAAATATTTGTTACTGGTTAATAAATTATGCTGGTTAATATCACATCTAATAAAATATTTATTTTGAACATCAGGAGGCTTGAATGTAGCTAAGACTTTAGTTAAAAATCTATGGGTAAGTAGCTTGCTATATTCACTTTAATCAAAAAGAATAATGAATTGAGTCACACACATTGATACTCAGGTTGAAAACCTGCAGGGAAAGTGTCTTAATTTATCCAGCCCTCCTTACTATTAACCTAATTATCATATAATTTAAAGTTAATAATAAATACAAGAATAAATGAGGTCAGAGTAAATGTGAGCATCTCTGTCAAGAAATCTATTAGGAGATTCAAGGATTTTTATCAATTAATTTCTTTTCCATTTGACTTCCTCTTAAACTCTTCAACTGAAATAGATTGAACCTCAAACCAAAAAGAACAGATTTTTCTACAATATAGAACTTTCAAAGAGAAATTCCTAACATAATGAGTTATTGTTCATAAAGTATTAGAGTGATATGGGACAGAGATCTGGCAAGATTTAGTATCTATTTTACACATCAGGAAAATGCCATTTTATTCTCTCTAAATTTTACTATAATAAAAAATTTGATTTTATAAAAAAATCTATTCAAAATGGTTAAGGAAGTGTATGAAGTTTTTGAGGAGATTTAGTCTAAACATATTTTTAGAAGTTGAATTCAGAATGTGATTTTGCGTGGACCTCAGCAAATAAGGGCACTGCAGGTTGATTTGTATTTTCATTTCAAATTCAGGATGCATTCATTTCATTGGCTGGAAATATGTGGAGTTCTTAATATTTGCAGGACCAGCATGCTTTATGTAATTGGAATGAATGTCACTGCCTGAAAAGACCAAAGCAGAGCATTTAAAAGAAGTATGTTTTCTAGAACGTATGGAGGACCAAGGTTCATAACTGATGTCTTCATAATTTGTTCATTTGTTCTTTTCTTTAGAGACGGAGTGCTTCATTGAACCTTACTCTCACTTATTCTGTTAAATTGACTGACCTGCAAGCTCCAGGATTCTGCTTGTCTTCTCTTCTGTGTTTGAATCACAGGGATCTAGTGTTGCACCAGACTTACTTTTATGTGGATGCCAGCAAAGAGACCACGAAAAGGTCACAAAGCACTCAATGAGAGCTTCCACTGGACCTCAGGTGTGGTAAAAGCATGAGTGACTGAAAATACTCCCAACTTTGGACTCCTCAACATTTTATATCAACCCCCCTGCCTTTTTACAAAGCAATCATTACCAAGAATTCTCTAAGGCCTTGGAGATATAGCCTCATCTATTCTGTGCCTGAGACCACAGTCCTCAGGAAAAAATACATAATATCAGTGCTATTCCTAAGAGACAACTGAGGAAAAATATATCAAGTAATCCAACAGCTGTGCTGTTTGCTACCCATAGCTCTTCTGTGAGTCAGGAACACCCTTCAGGAAATAGGATTAAGGCCGTAGGAGATGTTATATGGGCAGCAATTTCTCACTTATGATTTTCTTCTTCATAAGCAAACTGCTGCCCAGATCCAGGACATTACATCTTTGCTTCAGTTTCAACAAGCATTACAAAAATCTATGTGGGATTTGCAGCTGAAAGCCAGGAAAATTGTTTCATCCTGGAGTTAGGTGTGTGTCAAATATCTACCCTTTCTCCCTCTAGAGATCCTATTGGGAATGAACTTTAAACTGCAAACATAGTCACCCCAATAAATGATTATTTTGCTTGGAATAAAATCTTTGCCTCATCATTTTTTATTTAAGCCCTAGAGGAAAGAGGAGAAGAGACATGAAGCCAAATAATCAAGGCCTGGACAGTTATTCCTGTGAGTCTACAGAGGAATTAAAAATTGTGTTCAAATTCTGCCCACTAACCCATGTTTAGACATTGCTGGACCAAAAATGTTTTCAACAGGATACTTATCTAGTTTCTTTTTTAATTCCTTTCATAGGTCTAGAAAATATAATATGGCATGTTGAACTCTCAGTAAAATATATTCAGAAGCCTTTAAATGATACAACCCAAGGAATTTATTTTCTAAAATCCCTAGAAAAGCAATTTTGTAACCTGTATACATTTAGATATTCCCACAGGTGCTCAGGAAGACACTTGTCCCTTTATCAAGTTGAATCCTAATAATATATCCCTAATAAGTCTCTAATGTCTCATCTGTTTGGCACAATCTACACTTCAGACTCACATTATGCCACACACCACTGTAACATTGGTGAGCAACTTTGGAAATGGGTCTCTGGATCTTTATAGTGGGAACAGATTATGGAATTCAATAGAGTTATTTGATCTTGTATACTGTTTTAATATTATTTCCATTTATTTACAATCAATCTGTATTTAGAGTCTCCTGTGATAATCCAACTCCACCTACATGAGTCCCCTTGGTCAATTTCTAAAACCTTATAATAAGGATTGGGATGCTAAACCCCTCTAGGCTCAGTTTATTTCACAAGCATCTCTCCCTAACTTTTCTTGACTCTACATCTCCTCCCTCATGCTTCTAATAAAGATGTCCTTTCTTCATTTGACCTGGCTGTTCTTCAGACAGAACTTGTGATTCATTCCAAAGCTCCGTAGGCAAGCCCCTAACAGGGGTGACGTAACTGGGATACCTATTGTCTCCAGCCAGGAGGAAATATTAAAGAAAGTCATCATCCTAATTACCTAATAATACTTACAATTACCTCTTTAGAATGGGTGAGGGGGGATGATGATAAAAACAGGAAATAGAAAGTGGCCATTCAGTTTTAGGAACAATGACCTAGAAAATGTGGATTTCTAATTCTTGTCTTTGGACAGAAGTCAGAATTTTCTTAGTATTGTTTTAGTCCAAGGCAAAATTGGCAGAAGTGTTTGGCCACTGTTTTTCTAGGGGGGTGGGAGTGGAGGGTTCCAAGGTATCATTGTTTTTTTGTTTTTGTTTTTTTTTTTTTCACAGCAAGTTCCCTGTAAACTATGCATTAGTGTGAGATCCTAACTGAGGCACATGAGCACCTCACAGATGTGACAGCTATTCTTCCCTGTTCACTACCTATGTTTCAAGATTGCACAGCATATTAACACCAAGATAGATACAGTCAATGGCATCCCTTTACTTGGGAAGCATTATTACTAAATAGGAGTTCTATTTGCTGCCTATCTCTTTAGTCCACACTCATGAGCTTATAATAAACTCATTTATTTTTGTATTATTTGAAAATTTAATATGTAAATTTAATGTGCCTTGATCAATACAGTTCCCATGTTTTCTCTGTTTTAATTTCTTCTCTAAACTCCCAAAACTATTGCCTTCTAAATTCATGGGGTCCTTTATTAAATGTACTGAGTGCACTTAGTGATCGCAGTATGTGCATGGGTATATGCCATTGCCATGAGAATTGGTAGTCTTTCCAGGGCTGCATCTCTGAAGAAAACTGTCTCTTTTACAGCCAATCACTTTCCAACCTCATTTCCAAAGGCTTACCTTCCCTATTGTACATGAAGTTCATTCTTCGCAAGAAAAGGACCTGAAAAAACCCTTTTCTGGGGTGGCTTTGTTGACTGTTAGATTTTGCAGGTTGCTAACAATGCAAGGTATGTTTCACTTGAGATGAGAAAACCTCTGTTGCTCTCAAGCAGTTCTGCTTCCTGTCATAACAATATGTATTCCAGGTTCTTATCTGCTGTTTCTCAATATTATGTATCTCCAGCAGCTATTATAGGAAGTTGTAAATAGTGATCAGTACATATTCCTGAATGTTATCATTGTCAGCTTAATCAACCACTATCAATGCTCTTTGATGCTTTATCCAATTCTCCAGCCTCTCCTACCTATTCCATGAGTCTTACCAATTTCCTGCTATTTATCACATATCTCAGTCTTTATTTTCTTTCCTATGAAATTGAAAGAAAATGATTTTTATAGTAGGATATTATTTATTTCAAGAAATTGATTCACTTCTCTTTGAAGTTTTCATCATCGTTCATAGCTGATAGGACTTTGGCAAAATAAATCTTCATATTAAAGAAGATGACTCTAAAAGCACGAGGTCAATGAAACATAATTTAAATATATTTTTGAAGATAAATTTCCTCTCACAGGTTTTTAAATATCCTCTGCAGGGGCATTTGTCTTCTTCGTCAAGCAGGAGCTATGACTGGGGAAGCTTGTTACTCAGGACATTGTCAGGAGGAGCCACAAAGTTGACTAAGGTCCAGCGTGCTACTACTGGCTTTCACTGCCCTGCCTATTTCTAGACTGTGCAGACAGAAGAAGTATAACCCTTCATGTGATGATGATTATCGCTGTGCCTTGGAGAATGCTGCTCAAGTCATATGACTACTTAGTGTCCCACTGTGCCAGTTTCCATGGCTGTACTCTCAGAAGAGTCTTCATCTTGAGTATTTATTTCAAAGCAGGAAAAACAAAAACAAAAACAAAAAAAAAAGAAACCTCTCTTCATGCCCTCCCTCACAGAGCTACCCATTTCTTCAAAAATCGCACTAGACTGCATCACTTCTTTACATTTATCATCAGTCCAATTCTCAAATGTCACTACTCTCAGGATCCATATTAGTGTGCAGTTTACCACCATAGAGAGTGAAGCTCTACTCTGAAAGCTCAGTCCTGCCTCATCCTATCAATCCTTGTTCTTAGGAAGGTTTTAATTTTTATCTTAAATTTGTAACTGTTCCACTCCAAGCTCCTTACTCTGGCAATACTGGAGATTTGTGGGGATTCCTCTTAGTAATGATGTTCTCTATTCTATTGCTGTACAACTATTAAATTTATAATTTTTATTGTCTTATTGTGTAGTCTCAAGCTTTAATCCAAATACAAAGATAACTACAGACAAATATATTACTTTTTTTAAATTTTAGCTGAAAAGTTTCATCATTTTGTAAGGCATTTGTTTTAGCAATTTATAGGAAACTTTATTACACCAATTTAATTTCCATTTTCCTATGAGCTATAATTAATAAATCATAACCAAATTTCATTATGTGGATAATGTTCATGTATCCCAATAGTACATTTTCCCCTTTATTTTGCTACTGTCGCTAATTTTAATGACATATTTTCAATTTGGTTCTTTTATAATTTGCATTCCTAGAAAATCAAAATATATCATAATATTAAATTAACATATTACCATCTTGTTAGCTCAATGAACTGATATTTAGCAAAGAATATTAGCTTATGTATTCACATGCATCTATTGTTTGTTTTTCTTATTTCATGATTTCCTTTATTGCTTTTGTTATCTGGGAAATAAGGAAGCTGTGGCCTAATTTCATCTTCTCATATATATATATATCTCTCTATATATATATATATATATACTCTTATATATATCATATATTTTACTTTTTTATATGTATGAAATGTACTGTACTGTCTGCATGTATGTCTGTGCACCTGTGTCCTGAAATGCCGTGGAGGTCAGAAGAGGGCATCGGATTCCCCTGGAACTGGAACCATGTGGGTGCTGGGGGTTGAATCCGGGTCCTCTACAAGAGCCGTCAGTGCTCTTAACCTCTAGGCCACTCTCCAGCCCCTCATCTTATATATTTTTAAATATTTGTGTAGAATGGGTGATTGTCTTATCTGAAGCACTCTGGAATCAAAATTCCATGAGAAAATTGTTTGCTAAAGATTGAATTGTCTGATAATACTTATAAGTGACCAGTTTTTGTTTCTTATTTAATTTATATATTTTTCCATATCATGCCAAATTAATTTTAGTGAACAAATTTGTATCTTACAATATTTTAGCACCATTATTATTAATATTTAAACCTAGGTTTATTCTTTCAAAACTAAAAATTTTAAGTTCTGATGAAATTTCTTCTTTTAGTTGTGGTTTATCAGTCCACATATGTGTACACAACATAATGTATTCTTCTACGTGTACGTTTGTACAAATATAATCACGATACATCCATCTATATGTATATATGTTTATTCATATTATCTTCAGAAAAATTTCATTGTGAATAAGGAATATACTCTGTGTATTTTCGTCTCAGTTCATGTGGGGTAAATTATTTCTTCTCTGAAATGGGCTTATCACCCAGAGAAGCTGAGTATTTAATGGGAGGACCTAAGTTGCTCTGAGTCCATACAGGGTTGGATTTATATGGGGGAAAGCGAGCTGCTACTTGATATGTAAGTTATTTTGATTCACTTTGTAGATAAGCCTGAGTAAATGCTTAGACTTCCCTGAACTGTGGCTTGCAGAGCCTTTCTTTCACGTCTTGGGAACCCAGGGGTCAGGGGTGCGAAACCATGTACATGGGCATTTCCTAGGGGCAATCTTAATTGCATATTAGTGTAGCCATGACAGGATTAAACAGGGCCCAAGATGGGTTTGGGAATAGATAAACCAAAGACTCAGGAAAAGTGTTGGAATGTCTTTGGTTATGGAAAAAGATGCCAGTAACTGAAGGAAAGGTAGTTGAAGGGAAAGGATGGGTAGAGGAAATTTCGATATGGTTAGCCATCCCTGTAGGACTGATGGGGGTAGCAGGAGCAACATGGGTAGTACAGTATATAGTGTGATGCATATCTAGGGTGAGACCACCCAAGCAAATGACAGAGATGGGAGAAATCTCAGGATCGAAATCCAGGTGTAGGTGGTATGGAGTAGCACGCTGGCTAGAACAGTGGGGTGCCAACACAAGAACAATACATTGAGGATGTCAGAAGATTTAGAACAAACCTCCTAAGTGTGTGAAAGGAGCAAAGATATCAGCAAGCACCAACAGAGGCAGCCTGGACACTGCTGTGAATGATAAAGAATCTCTCTGAGGCAGAAGGAGTAGCTCAGAGGGAAACTGGGAATGTAAGAGAAGAGTAAAAGCAAGAGAAAATGAAGAGATTGGCCTCTGAACTCATCAGTAAGTTGCATAAAGTTGAAAGAAGGTAGAAGGCTCGGCCTGCTGCTTTTTTGCAGCTAGGAGAACCAGGAGTAAAAAAGACAGATAACAATAAAAAGGAGAATGACTTGGGAGAAACACCAGATCCCCCCAGGGTTTGACATTTGATACAAAGAGAAAGAAAAAAACTCATGTAGCAACATGGTAATGGTGGCTTTAGTAATGGCCCTGAGTAGGAAGCTAAAGCAGTCAGGGAATACTCAGTTTTGGGATTGTTGAAATTGGGAAAAACTTTCAGGCAGGCAGTGAAGGAGACCCTCACCACCCTGCTTATGAGGCTGTGGGACCTGGGCCTTGGTGGAATTATTTTAAGGGATGCAGAATCAGGAAAGCTGAGTAATATAACCACCCATCCTACCCTGAGACCTATACTGCAGAACCTGAGATAACATAAGGGGAATAAGTCCCTAATTGATTAGATAGTAACTGTGGGAAAACTTAGTTAAGATGGGTAGCATTCTAAACCAATGGGTCCTCCCTGGCCACACCCATGGGGTGGGGTGTAGTGACGAAAAGGTTCAGGATTTGGCCCTGGGATATGAGACATGCTAGCTATATAACCAGACATTTTGGAATAAAAACTCTTTCTGCATTTGGACCTTAACATGTGTCCATGTGGTGTGCTTTCCTGCGTGTGCTTTCCACGTGGATTGTCCTGGGCTTAACCCACACACACATGGTGTGCTTTCCTGCGTGTGCTTTCCACGTGGATTGTCCTGGGCTTAACCCACACACACAAACCTCGGTGGGACCCTTACAAATAACAGCCATTAGGGACATGTGGTCATCTGCAACAGAAATTCCCCTAAATACCAGGAGGGGGAAAGTGAAAAGAAAGGGGAAAATGCTACTGAGAGAACTTGGTATGAGGAAAATAATATATAACGCCCAGTATACTGGGCCAGATAGAGGTATGTTTACCAGTGTTTTAAGAAAAAGCCTGATTGAACAAGGAACTCCAGACTGGAACGAAACATTAATGGCTGTGCTGAGCCCCTTGAGAGTACAGAGACTGTATGAAGTCAAATTTTATGCTGAAAATCCTCTGGAAGGCTTTAAGGCCTGAGGAACAGTTCACAAGAGGTATATACAATAAAAATGTTGGGGGTGGGTGGGTAATGAACCCTCAAGTTAAACAGAACAACTTTCTTTGCTGAGAAAAACAAATGCTGGGGGTGGGAGAAGTTTGCTTGGCTGAGGCTACCATCAGCAGACAGATGATGTCAGTAAAATAAAGTAGGTGTTCTGACTACAGCCAGAAGTCAGGCCCAGGGCCTGCCTGANGAAAAACACAAATGTAAAGATTCCATGTTAAAAGCCACAAATAAGAGAGAGCATGTGGTGTTTATCTTTCTGTTCCTTGGTTGCCTCATTCAGTATAAGTTTTTCAGTTCCATTTAACTGGAGTTACACATGTTGTTAGCTGCCATGTGGGTGCTGTAAATTGAACCCAGGTCCTTTGCAAGAGCAGCCAGTGCTCCTAACTGCTGAGGCATCATCCGAAAGCAATTTTCTTTTTCTTTACTAATGGATAAAAATCCCGTTGTGTACATGTTCTGCACTGTCATTCCCACTGTCAGCTGATGGACATCTAGGCTGTTTCCATCGCCTATTATGAATGGAGCAGCAATAAACACAGATGTTCAAGGGTCTGAAGTAGGATGTGGAGGAAGGATTTCCCAGGAATGTAATAGCTGGGATATGTGTTAGATCTGTATTTCTAGCTTTCTGAGGAAACTCCACTCTGATTTCCGTAATGGCTGCACCAGTTCCCACTCCCAGCAGAGTGGATAATGCTCCTCTTCTCTGCCTCCAGCCATTTGTTTTCATTTGATTTCTGCATGACAGACAGCCATTGTCACTGCAGCCAGATGGATTCCCAAAGTAGCTTTAATTTGTATTTCCCTGACTGCTAAAGATGTTAAACACCTTTTCAGAAATTTTTAAACTTTTGTACTACTTTTATTTATATTTTTTATATTCTTTGATTTCTTTGAATTTGTCCACAATTGTTCCTCTAAGACCTGTGTCCTGGGCCATCCCCAGGAGGATCCCACTGTAGGAATCTCCCACAGGGTTGGTAGAGCTTGGTGTAGATTTATCCATGTTGTCCCTTTGCCATGTCCCTGGCATGTGGGTTTCTCTTTGCCTGTATTCCAATGCGAATCCCAAATGCCTCTTCACTGCGTGGAAGGCTTGCTTTGCTTGCCTCTTTCAGATGCCTTTGTTGTTTGTTTTTCTGCTTGCTTATGGAGTGTTGACTTGTCTAAGTTTTAAGCTTTCTATTGGAAGTCTAACTCATTCTCTTCCCTTTCTGTTCTAAGGTTCTCCAAAGAATCGGCTTGGACACTTGAACATTCCCTCAGCAATTCCCCGGGAGCGGGGGGATGGTGATATGCCTGTTTTTCTCAGTGCTTCAGGTGGTCCTGGGAAATATCCGATCTAAGCTCTGTGCACTCAAGTCTCACAGTGGCAACAGGCCCACCTCTTATACCAGTTAGCAGGGAGACTCCGCCCCCGCAAGACAATGATTGAATTATCCAATAGACAGACCAATGAGGTGCTTATCCAACAACCCTGTGATAGAATTATCCAAGAATCTGCCTGGCTGAAGTGCTGGCTCCTACTTGTGTTTCAGATGGTCCTGGGAAACCCCTATCTAAGCTCTGTGCATATATAAATATATATACATATATATGTATATATATGTATATACATATATATAATGTATACATATTACATATAAGCTATTTAGGTTCTATGTCCATATGTGGAAATGGAAGGGTGAAAAATATCAATATGGTACAATGTAAAAGTATGTAAATAATTAAAAAATAATTATAAATATCTAGGGGAATATTTTAAAAATTTTAAAGTTGTTAATGCAAGAAAGTGATCAAATTTTGCCTCCCAAATTTAGAATTCTGGACATAGTATTTATGCATGCTATCATTCATGTTAAGTCCTATTTCATGTGTCAAGTTAGTGTTACCTGATGTCCCTCAGTGAAAGATCATCCACTGAGATGTAGTCAGCCTATTTAGAGTCACTCACTTAATGAAGATCAGCACTTCCTCAACCACCAGTTATAAGTTGCCAATTGTTCTTCAGGTAAGATTGGTGCCTGCTGCCCATTTCCAGTTTTCTGTCTTTTTGTATTTGCATAGATCTTGTCCATGGTGTTAATATTGCTGTAAGTTCACATGAGCAAGTCTCCAGTTGCCTCTTAAGACTACATTTCCAGATGATCATGCAACTCCTCTTCTGGCTCTTACAATCTTTATTCTCTCTCTCCAACAGTAGTCCCTGAAACCTGGCTTCATTGCTCTCTGTTGCATGAAAGACCTTTGTTGATGAGAACTGAGAAATACAATAATATGCTCTCTAGCCCTTGTTCCACTATGTTCTATGAGTCTTGGATATAGAGGTTCCACTGTAATTGAGTCACTTAGGGTTGGATATTTCATAAACAATTAATCTCAGTGTGTGATCAATTGTGGAATTCAGTAGTTTGCTACATCTATAACAAATGAAGAGTCTTTGATGAGTGATGACTGGTGTACATGATCTTGGAACTTGTAACTATCATAACATAAAGAGGGATGGATGTGTGCATTATTGCAGCCCCAAGTGTATGGGTTTTATCTTCACTGTCCTCTGTTTAACATGAACTTACCAAAAATTCTCTTGGATTCTTGCTTTAGTGGATTTTTTTTTCTCTTCCTTATGATGGCCTAATTACTCTTCATCATCAATTTAAAAAACTTACTGTACACTTGTTTATACCTGCCTGGTTTTCAACTGTTTCCTTCTTATAGTCACAGATTCCTCTTTCCCTTTTTATATTTTTTATTTATTTTTTATGTGTATGAATGTACTGTCTGCATGTAGGTTTGTGCACCCATGTCGTGCAATGCTGTGTAGGTCAGAAGAAGGTGTCAGATTCCCCTGGAACTGGAGTTAAAGATGGTTCTCAGCTGCTAAGTGGGTGCTGGGGGATTGAACCTGGGTCCTCTGCAAGAACAGTTGGCTCTCTTAACTGCTAGGCCATCTCTCCAGCCCAGATTCCTATTTTCTTATGTGTGTCTACAACTCTTCAGTTATTTAAATGTTTCTTTTACTTTTATTCTCATTGACAGTTTAATGTGTGAGTATCTTAACTTTCAAATCATTGAAACTTTGGAGGTTACAATGTTCAACTTAGCTTAATTGTACCTAAAAAGTGGATTAAGAAGGTTTCATTAGGTTACATTTTTAATTTTCCCCTCTTTATGAATGGCCACCAGATTTTCAGTCATTCGCTATAATTTGAGAATCATTGGTAGTTTGTATCATAACCTTCATCATTGTTTTCCTTGTCAGTGAAGCCTGCCTGGTGGTCCACAGATTTGTAGTAGATGTTTATGTTGTGTGTTTTCCTGTATACAAACCATATCACATAATTTTTTATTACCAAAATGTAGATGACTGTTTGAATTACAGTAACTTTTGTGTTATCAGTATCAAGTTAGGCAAATATTAAACTGAGTATATTACAATATATCATGGGAATAGAGCTACATAAAAGACTGTTCTGTGGTTTTCCTTTCCTAAAAGCTTTCTCATCAAGTTCAATACACTGCAGGAACTCAGGAGAATATTGTACATACTAATAGAGTTTAATATTGGGGTGCTGATTCATTAGCAGCAATAATGAGGTCTAAATAATTTCACTTGCAAGTGGACTATAAATATGGAACAACAGCAGCATGTCTTCTCGCCTTCACACTTCTTAGGGCAATAAATACTGTTTTGATGCTTTCACACACAGGAGGATATCATGCACACACTGGGCAAGAGTTTTGATCTGCTTCTTCTATTATTCCTATTGACAACTTCTTTATTCAACCTATTTTTAATTCTGTAATTATTGACCTGTGGTATAAATTATCTAAGTTTTCTCAGCTAATGTGTGTAGTCTGAATCAAATATATAATTCACAGAAACAAGTGAAGCAAACTTAGTGATCCATGTGCTGAATTCTTGTGTTTCATCTGAATAATACACTCAGGAAAAGTAAGCCATTTGTCCTAATATGTCATATATGCTTTGACCCTTTGAACTGCTTTGTTGTGTTAAGCTACTTTTGAAATTACATTGGTCAGATTTTTGAAAAGACAGTTTTTTATGTTATATCTATGGATATTTTAAGCTATATATATTATTGCTTCATGTAAAACATTTTTGTAAAATGGACAATAAGTTTGTAAAAACAGTATTTTCAAGCTTTTTCTTCACTAAAAAAGAAGCACGATAAAAAGAATACTAAAATGTATTACATATTCTGAAGTCTAATATCCCACCAAGTTCTTCACAATAATATTTTAATTATAATGTTTGTGAACACTACAGCTAAGACCTTTCAAAATTGCATTTGCAATTCCTTGCACTCCTGAGTAAATGCTAAGTAAATATCATCCTGAAAGGACAGTGATATTGAAATGATTCTCTAAATTCAAATGTGTGTGTTACTGACATCATTGAAAAGCACATTAAACTGTTTATAATCATATTGAGTAGATTTTCTAGAAAGGCCTGTTAGGTTATAATATTCCTAATGGATACTTGTGTGTTTTTTTCCTTTTACTCCTTTATGGTGGAGACTTACCAAATATGGACACTATTGGGCAAGACCTGACAGAGTTTATATAAATTAGTTCATATTATATATTTTCTGACTTTTGCTATGTCTCTTTCATGTATTTATCAAAAATGCAAAAGATCAAAAGCTTCATTTTTCAATCAACACTAATTTATCACAACCATCAGAATCCTTGAAGAAACTCCAAATTAATATTTAGTAAAATAAGATCATCTATTCAAGTCTATTACTGATGTTCATGGGAGACCTTCCAAACTTTTGTTTAACTTGCAAATAAATTGGTAGATGCTAGCTTCAAGATTCCATCATGTATTACTTTAATATGTTTTTAAGGTAGCATAATACATTACTTTAATATATTTTAAGCAAGCATTAATTTAATGCTTCAAGGAAGAATGAATGATACAAATATGTGCATATAATAGATGAGTTACATTCTTATATATTGTTTGTCATAAGTACACGTGTAAAATTATCAGGGACACTTCCCAGGTGGCAATTGTGGGGAATATCATGCCAATCTATTGATGCTGTCAAAATTTATGAAGGTATTATTAATACCATATAAGGAATAGGAAAATATTAAGCATTTGTACCACATCATGTCCAACAAGGAAAAACCTGAAGAAAATAAAGTGAGGCTATACCCCAAAGCAACACATTTCACTAAAAAACATTAAGTTTGAATCCAGAAAGAACAATATAAGTGTAATATTTTGATGGGTTTATGACATTTGAACCTTGTATCCATCCCCAGAACCTTGAGTGACACAAACAAAATATCATACATTAGTTTTGTCAAACAATAAAATAAAATACTTGGGATTACAATGCTGAAGAATGAAAGTTCAACATCAAGGCACAGCCCATTAATATCTCGTTCTCATTTGGAGATGGTAAATATCTAGATATTTCCACAAATGGTGGCTTTCCTTCACATGTATTTGAATATATATATATATATTCATATATATATATATATGAATGAGTGTATGTGTGTGTGATTTATCAGTTCTGTTCCTAAAGAGGACCCTGACTAATACAAGAGGTCCCATTTACATAATACATGATGTCTCAGCACTCCACAGTCCCTACTTGTGGTCTGGTTATGAGTTTCTTTGTGAATTGCCATCTACTGAAAAATGAAGTTTCTCTGATGAGGTTTGAGTGATTCCCTAATCTAGAAGTATGAAGATCAGAACTTAGGGAGCATTTTATTATTATATCTGTTATGTCCATTTTGAAGACTAGCACTAGGGTCTCCCCTAGGGCCTCTGACCTGCCCAGTCACTGGTCTGCAAATTCTCCTTTACTAGCCCCATAAACTTCCTCTGGTTTCAAACTTTTAAAAAAGAATATTGATATTTTTATTTTGAACATTTTAAACACTTTCAAAAACTCAGAATTTTCTTTCCTAAAAACTCATACACTGTGGGCTGGGCATGGTTAGTTCACACCTTTCATCCCAGTACTCAAGAGGCAGAGGCAGGCAGATCTCTGTAAAATCAAAGCCAGCTTGGTCTACATAATGAGTTCGAGATGAGCTGGGACTACAGGGAGACCTTGCTCAAAAAAAAAAAAAATCATACGCTGTTCATCCTATAAGGTGTATAAAAGTGGGACCTCAGCAGTCAGAGGAGACCTGGGAGGCAGCTGGCTAAAATTTGTTTGTGTTCTGTGTCTCTCAGTACATACTGATATCCTCCCAAAATGTAAACTTAAGATGAAAAAAATTCATCATCCATAAGAGTGACTCTCCTAAGGAAGAAGGCACTTTGCCTCTGGATGCACCGGGATAAACAATATTACTATTTCAATGCATACATTTTTCTACTTTCAGTGCTATCCAAGTTCTTCCTCTGAATTTCCATGGATTCCTGCGTGACTATAGAGTAGTGATCTAATTTGGATCTGTCCTTATTCACACACACACATACACACACACACACACCTTGTATTGCTCACAAAAAAATGAAAGATTTCCTTTACTAGAGGTTTACTATCAGTGTTCTATTGGGCACACACACAAAAAAAAAAACTTTTCAAAGGTTAGGTCAGCCTTACAGGTATCATCTATAACTACAAGGTGACAAGTATACCAAATCCTATTGCTCATATAATGTCACTCAGGAGTTGACAGTCTTAACAACTAATGGCTACAAATCAGCCTTTTATCAGTCCTCACTTTAATCAACCTCCACATAGCATCATCAATGTTGACAAATGACTTTCTTCAGCCCCTCTGATCCAGTCAGAGAGTCAGTCCTATTGCTACATAGAATAGGAGCTAAGACAATGTGTCTGGTGCTGGGTTTTGAAGCATATGTATCTTTGAAGCATATGTATCGTTTTGTCCAAGTTGTGTTCTTAGGCCTGTGCCAGAAGGATGGCTATTGTAACATCAAATACTGCCCCTGAGAAGAGGCCTCAGAAGAAGAGAGGAAGGTTAATGCTGTGTACCTCAGGAATTGTGGGAATAACTTTACAATATGCACATACTCTCGACAAATGACTTTACTTAATCCTAAAA